>CABHPQ010168834.1:0-62317 GCA_902168405.1 Peromyscus aztecus
CTCCCTACTCGGAGTCAGCTGGGTTACGTGTTGCTGTAGAACCATCCTGAAGGAAGGGGCCCACATGGCAACGTTCAGCCTCCATCTGGGATGGGTACCCAGCAGTGTGAGCTTCAAGTCGGGGGACCTCCCACAATCCTGGTTCTATCAGTGTAGCGATTTCTAATGGTAGTCGTTGCTTCTGTCAGTGTAGAGATTTCTAACGGTAGCCATTGCTTCTATCAGTGTAGCCATTTCTAATGGTAGCCATTGCTCTTTGCTGCAAATAGGCTGAGCTGTGTGTCACACTCGGATTCTCATAAAAAGACCTTCTGGACAGGGTTAAGGTCTTGAGACTTTAAGAGCAGGAAGCAGCTGGTTCTCCTTTGTCTGGGTTTCCCTCCTCCCTCCTCCCTCCTCCCTCTCCCTCCTCTGTCTTCCCTCCTCCCTTTCTTCTTCACCTTGCAAGATAAGTGGCCATTACTGTAACAACACAACAGTTGTTCTGACTCCACAGTGGAAATTAACAGAATGAAGAGGGAATGGGGAGCTTCAGACGGTGCTCCCCTGTGCCAGCCATGTTCTCAAGATGCCGCTGCTACGCACAGCCTAAAAGGACAGGCAAGGGTGCTAGGGTGTGAGTGGGGGTGCTTGGAGTAGGGTAAATGTGAATTAAAAAACAAACAAACAAACAAACAAGAAACGTGAGTCTGGATTGCAGAGGGAGCTCCTTGGTCCTGCTTACCTCTAGGGGTGGAGGAGGAGGGGAAATAGTTTTCACTCATTAGGGAGGTATTTAGGAACATCTGCCCGCACTCAGAGCTGCTCTGGGCTGGGCTGTTTGCCTGGGGAGTGTCTTAACAATTAGAACCAGACATGATGAGACCAGGGAATCGAGGGGCCCTCTTGGTGTGCTTAGTTTCATTAATAAAATAATCTAAGAATGGACTCGAACCAAAGCTTAAGGATATTTATTATATTAGAGTTCAAAAGAAGAATGTTCAGGGCTGGCAAGCTATAAATAGCAGCTGCCTGGAGAAGAGAATGGAGAAGAGAAGAGGGCAAAAAGCCACGTCCTTTAAGCCGGCGTAGGGATCAGAGAGTGGCAGATGAGAAGAAGCCTTGTGGTAGGGTGGAGGGATTTCCTGGAAGAGTGGAGCCTAGTGTTGGGGAGAGCGTGCTTGGAGCACAGACTGAAGGAAATAAAGAAGAAATTAGGTTTTCACAAAAGCAGGTGCTTCCTGAATCTTGGCTGTGGCCCTGCAAGCTACTTCCATAGGGGAAAGGATTCTGGGAAGGAAAAATACAGCATCTCATTAAAGGACTAATTATTCCGCCCATCTCCTTAGAGCAACAATATTGCTCCAATTCCCCTGCTGTGGTTCTCTACTTGGCCTGCAGTGTCTGGGAGGGATGTGTCAGATTTGCTCCTTGGGTGATTGTGCAGATTCAGTCTTTCCCAGTGGATAAGGAAGAGTGTGGGATACAAAAGCAGAGAGCTTGCCAGGGAGAGCATGCCAGCCACCCTGACCTGCTGCTACTGATAAGGTCTCAGCAGGCAGACAGAGCCAGGGAGGAAGTGTGGGAAATGGTGAGAATCAACAATCTGATTCCCAAGACCAAGACTGCTGTGGGGTTAGGAGCATTCACAGGTTCTGTCAATTAACCTAAGAGCTGAATCTTGCAGTGTTCCTGGGGGTCTGTGTGGACCTCTGCCTGCACTGCTGCGCCTGACTTTGTGGCACTTCATGTGTCTGTGAGATGACTAGGATATGTGTTTTCAAAGACCAGCAATTGGTGTTCAGGGGTACAGCTTCCCACTGTTCCACTCTTGCAGCATTGGGGATAGAGCTAAGAGCCTGGACAAGCTAAGCAAGCACTCACCATTGAGCTACATTTCTAGCCCTCATATTTTGATGCCTGTGAGTGTATAGGTCCAATACTGGTCCACCTGGTATATTCATGTGCGGTAGCACACTGGTTTGTCCTTGTGTGTTCCTGTCTAGTACTTGCATGCATGCTGATGGCCTATATCCATGAGTCTAGTTGTAGTATTACATTCCTTTGTGTTTCAGTAATAGCACACCTGTGTGTGTGTGTGGCTATAGTTATGCATCCATGTATGCTGCTTTATGAGCACGCCTGCAAAATTGAATCCATGTGCACCCCTTTCGTTGCATTTCCACGTGTGCTGCTGTATTTTATTCCCATGTGGACTGCTGTTCATGCACATCTGTGTATTTTGTGTGCTAGTAAATAGGAGACACATCAATCCTAGGGCACCGGTTTGCATTGCTCTATCTCTGCCCTCGTACTTCAGTGTTGGTGTGCACTGCTATAATAATATTCCCGTGTGCACTGCTTTCGAGTAAATCTCTGAACAGTGCTGCTTCAGCACATCTGTACGTGGTGCACTCGTCGAACAGCTGTTCTTGCTTCTATGCTTTTGTTTCCATTTGCACTGTGCATTTGTCCATCATGGGGCAATGCTCTGCTCCTCAAAATGTGTGCACTGCTGTTCTCGTTCGGGCCTAGGCAGAGCTGCACAAGGACACCCACCCGCTTTGTTGTGACTGCACATCTGTTTATACTGCAGAAATAGTACATCCATTTTTGTAAGGATGCTGCTGCCCTTTAGCACTTTAGTAACAGCTGCGTGGGCTGCTCTGCTCGTACGTTCACGTTCAGTGATGTACAAATATATCCTCGTGTGGCGCTGCCCAGCACTTCCGTGAGTGCTGCTGTAGTCTTATACTTCTGTGCCTTTGTGTAATAGTACATCTGTGTTCGACTGTACTCGTGCATTCATGTGTACTGCTTTCCTACAACAGGCGTGACCACTCCTGAAATACTGCATTCACGGGCACCCCTTCACCTGGATTCCCACGTGTACTGCTTTACTAATATACCCTGTGGATGGACTACTGATCACAGACGTACATGAGGTTTGATGTGCTAGAATTCATGGAAACACTGAGACTAGGACATCTATGTGCGTTGGTACTTCGACATCCTGGTGTGCGGCTGTGATAATGCACTCTGGTGCCCACATCCATGACTCCCGGTGTAATGTTACTTTTGTGTGCATGTCTGTGATAGCACATCTCTATATGGTTGTAGTCATACGTCCATGTGTGCTGCTTGATGAGAACACAGCAGTTCATTCTTGTAATACTGAATCCATGTGAGATCCTTTGCTTTTGTATCTATCGTGTATTTGTATCTCACATGTGCTGCTGTCTGGTAAACCTGTGATCATGGCTATTACCGTGCATCTGAGCATGGTGCACGTGTAGTACAACCGCCCTTGCTACTGAACCATTCCTCCCATTTGCATTGTGGATGTTGTGTCCTGGTGTTCTTGTCCTCCTAAAATCTCATTCCCTGCAGCTCGTGTTCAGGAATGTTCAGAGCTGTTCCAGTCAGTCCATCTGCTTGGTTGTGAATACACTTCAGCTTATGCTGCAGTTGTAGCACACCAGTTGTTGCCAAGACACCATCGTGCAGTGCTTCCGTAATAGATGCATGCGAGGTGCTCAGTTAGGATATTCCTTGGCAGGGATGTCCCAGTATATCCGTGTGGGCTCCTGTCTAATCCTAATGCACTCTGGTGCCCACATCCATGACTCCTGGTGTAATGTTACTTTTGTGTGCGTGTCTGTGATAGCACATCTCTATATGGTTGTAGTCGTACGTCCATGTGTGCTGCTTGATGAGAACATGGGAGTTCATTCCTGTAATATTTAATCCATGTGAGATCCTTTGTTTGCTTTTGTATCTATGCATGCTGCTGCACAAGTCTGCCTGTGGGGACTGCTGTTCACGAACATGCATGTGTTCTGACGTGCTACTAAGTACATGGATATATGGATACTAGGGCATTAGTGAACATTACTTCTGCACTAGAACGTCAATGTCCAGGTACACTGCTATAATAATACGCTCACATATAATAATGTGCTGTGCTCTAGTAAACCTATGATCATTATCGTTCCAGTACACCTGTGTGTGGTGCATTAGTAGAACTGTTCTCACTGCTTGTCTTAGTTAGGGTTTCTATTGCTGGGACCACAGCAACTCTTATAGAGAAAACATTTAGTTGAGATGGCTCACTTACAGTCCATTCATGATCAATGATGGGGACCATGGCGACATGCAGGCAGATGTGGTGCTAGAGCTGAGAGTCCTACATCTAGACCCAGAGGCAACAGGACGTTGACTGACTGTCAGACTGAGTGAAGCTTGAGAAAAAGACCTCAAAGCCCGCCCCCAACAGTCACACACTTCCAACAGAAGGTGTGGCCTAGATTAAAGGTGTTCCCTCCAGCCTCAAGGTCTGCATTAAAGGCGTGTGTCATCCAGCCTCCTCCAAGAGGACCACACTTCCTCCAACAAGGCCACAGCTCCTTATAGTGCCACTCCCTATGAGCTTATGGGGCCAAATACATTCAAACTACCACACTGCAGTACTGTGACTTCTGTTTGCACTTTGTACTAGTTAAACCCAGTGTACTGCTCTACTGCCAAAAACATGTTCCTTGCTCTTCCAGTTCAGGTATGTTCAGAGTTGTGCAAGTATGTCTGTGTGCTTTGTTGTAAATGCATGTGAGTTTACACTGCGGTAGTGGACTGGCTTTTTGCAAAACTGGCACTATGTAGTGCTTTAGTGTACATTCTACTAGTGCATTCGTGTGTGGTGATGTACTAGCATATGCCCGTGTGCTCCTCTCTAATACTCCCATGAGTACTGATGCACCACATCCATGTGTCCTGCTGTCCCATCACATACTCGTGCTGTTCTGTAATAGTATATCTCTGTACGGCTGTACTCGGACACCCATGCGCACCACCTTAGGAGAATGTACACGATTACTCCTGTAATATTGAATCCACGTAAGCTCCTTTCCTTGTATCGCCAGGTGTGAACTGCGGTTCATCAACAGCCAAGTGTGAGGATGTGCTAGTAAAGACACGGAGGCACCGCTGTTAGACTTCAGTGTGAGTGTGCACAGCTCTTCTTCTGAGCTCGCACTTCCATGTCTACCAGCACGGCTATGATTCTGTTCTCACATATGCTTCTTTCTAGTAAATCTATGATCGTGTCTGCTACAGTGTAGCTGTGTGTGGTGCTTTAGGAATACAACCATTCTGGCTTCTGTAATGCCACTTCTGTTTACGCTGTGTCTTCATCCATCTTGACTCCTAAAAACATGTGTGCTGTTGTTCTAAGAAACGTTCAGAGCTGTTCAAGAACATCTGTGTGCTTTGTTGTAAATCCACACCTATTTAGGTAGAAGTAGTAATACATCTTTTTTGTTTTTTGTTTTTTTGTGAAGATACCATTGTGTAGAACTCTAGAAAGAGATGCCTGTGTGGGCTCTACTAGCAAATTCATGAGCAGTGATGGTTAGTATATCTTTGTTTGCTCCTGTCTAGGATGTGTACAAGTGCTGATGTCTTGCAGCCACAAGACCTGCTGTGGCATTACATTTGTGCTCATTTCTGTAATAGAACATCTGGGTATGGCTGTTGTTATATGTCCATGTATGTTGCTCTGTGGAAATGTGAGTGGTCACCCCTGCAATATTGAATCCATGTGTGCTCTTTTACTTCAATTGCCATGTGTGCTGCTGCTGTACAGGTGTTTCTGTGAGGACTGCTAACAACAGACACCAGTGTGTCCTGATGTGCTTGTAAATACCTGTGCATTGCTCTAATTCTTCACCAAAATTTCAATGTCCAGGTGCACTTATGTAATAATACTCACATGTGTGCTGTGTAGTTGGAAGCCTCTGTCCCGCCCACCGCTGGGTCACCGTGCTACGTCCGGGTGGAGCGGTTTGTTTCTGTCATATCTATGGGTGAGTAGACCTTCGTTCGTATCTCAGGTGTGTGTGTGTGTGAGGGTGTATATAAGAGGACTTCCCTTCCCCTGCCCCATCCCCTCCTTCTTGTGCCTTGGGTACTATGACCTCCAGAAAGTTGGATGAAGTCTACTCAAGGCTCAAGTTCTCAAACTGCCGGGCCCTTGGTGGCTTCTGCACTAGCTTTGCTGCTCTTTGGTGACGACAGTACACGCTCTCGGGTTCCTAACTGAGAGATGAGCGGCAGCTGTGGGGGGCGCTTCTCGGCTGCCCACCCCCAGGGCAGCTTTAAGCCCAGTGGTCTCTTAGGGGTGAGGCTCCTTTCCAGGACTCCAAGAGGACTCTGTCCACCAGGCTGCAGCCTTTCAGCCTGGACCCAACTCCTTCGGTAACTTGGCCGAGCCTGCCCTCTGATGGTCAGCTTGAGAACTTCACCTGCGGCAAGTGCATCTGGATCCCTTTTTACAAAGGCTCACCTAGCTGCAAGAGAAGGCAGGTGCTTAGCAGGACTGGTATCTTCCCTCTGTGTCTCCCAACACTTTGGAGCTTGGAGCTTCTCTTTGCAGAGATATCTCTCCCTTTATGCTCCGATTCTCATCCTAGCGAAGTCAGTCTAGCCTTTAAAAGAAACCAAATTCAAAAGCTTCTGTATTCCTCTGCTCCAGAGGGAAATGGTTCTGTGTTAATTTATTCAAAGTGGGAAGGACTCTTACAACCATGCAGGAGAAAATGTTTGCATCTTCAAAATGACTCCAGTGCTGAGGCTGGACCGCCTGGGCCTCTTTTCAGATGCAAGCTCACAGCCCTGGACTTCAACTGCAAAATGAAACCAGAAAATCTAAAGCAATTTACTGGCTGCTTGGTTTATCTGTGAGGTGTGAATATGGATATAATGTTGAAAAATAGGAAGGCTAAGTACCTGATAACACAAACTAATACTGCCAACTCAGCAAAAACTCACAGCCATTGATCAACCTGGTTGTAATAATCCTGATTTTAAGGCTGGTGTAATGACTCTTGCTGACCTTCTTCAGATTCAGGGTCAGGATGGTTACCTGGTAATGCTTACAGAAATTTGGGTTTTGGTTCTGGAGCATCTAACTTAGGACGCAGCTGCTAAAGCAGATCCAACAGAAGAGGGCTTTCCTGTCGTTTAGACAAACACGTTCTTGGTTTTGACATGGAGCTGCGGTTCTCCATGAAGCTGCTCAGATTCTGTGCTTGCTGCCTGTGGTGATACAGACAGAACCTGAGGGAGCCATGGGTGCTGTTCAGGAAATCATGGCTGAGCCAAAGGCAGACCACAGGCTGGAGAGATGAATATTGCAGGATTTCAATTAGGAACTGCACATCCTGGCGTGTGTTTAGAAATCAAATGAGACATTTTTGATGGAGAAGTCACAGGAAACTATATACTAGAGATTTATTACCATTGCTTTTTTTTTCTTTAATAATGTTTGGGAACGTTAAAAATAAATAAATAAATAAATAAATAAGCCAATTCCAATTATTTTTTTGATTTTTTTATTAAAATTTTTTTTTCATACAATATGTTCTTCTGGTCATGACTTCCCCTCCCCCAGCTCCTCCCAGCTCCTCCCCCCCCCCCATCCAAACCCACACCCTTTCCTTCTCTCTCTCATTAGAAAACAAATGTGGTACATTTATACAACAGAGTATTGCTCAGCTGTTAAAAACACTGACATCAGGAAATAGGAGGCAAATGGATGGACGGAGAAAAGATCATCCTGAGTGACGTGACGTAGACCCCGAAAGACAAACCTGGTATGTGCTCAGGCGTGAGTGGATATTAGCCATAAAGTAAAGGAGAACCGTGCTACAGCCCACAGATCCAGAGAAGCTAGGCAACAAGGAGGGCTCAGGGGGGAATGCCTGAGCCTCCCTGTGAAGGGGAGACAGACTGGGCATTGCCAGTGGATGGGGAGGGATGGCGGGAAGGGAGTGGGGGAGGGGAACAGGAGGGAGAGGTCGGGGGAGGAGGGAGGGACAGAGTGCTGGGAGAGACACCGGAATCTGGAACATCTCTGGGATGAGCTGGAAACCTAGTGCAATGGGAACTCCCAGGAATGTACGAGGGTGACCCTACATAAGTCTCCTAGCAACAGGGAATACAGAGCCTGAACCAGCCATCTCCTGTAACCAGGCAAGACTCCCAGTGGAGGGACTGGGACACCAACCCAGTCACAAACCCTTTCACCTACAATTTGTCCTGCCTACAAAATGTACTGGGGTAAAGATGGCACAGAAACTGTGGGAGTGGCAAACTAATGACTGGCCTAGCTGGAGACCCATACCCTGAGAGGGAGCTCACCTCTGATACTGCCTGTAGGGCCAGGACCCAGAGGCAGGATACCCCAGAGACCTGAGATATAACTGGACATGACTGGCAAAAGAAAAAAGAAAAAAAAAGTCAGTGAAATGATTCCTAATGATATTCTGCTAGTCTCATAGCCTGGTGCCTAGCCCAGCTGTCATCAGAGGGGCTTCACCCAGCAACTGATGGGAGCAGATGCAGAGGTCCCCAGCCAGACATTAGGCAGAGCTTGGGGAATCCTGAGAAAGAGGGGGAGGAAGGACTGTAGGTGCGTGTGAATGCACTAGTAGAGCACTGCACACACATCTACTGATGCACTACACAATGCATCTTTTTTTTTTCCTTTTTTTTTCGAGACAGGGTTTCTCTGTGTAGCTGTGGAGCCTGTCCTGGAACTCACTCTGTAGACCAGGCTGGCCTTGAACTCACAGAGATCTGCCTGGCTCTGCCTCCTGAGTGCTGGGATTAAAGGCGTGCGCCACCACTGCCCGGCTCTACACAATGCATCTTTGCAAAAACCAGTGTCCTGTTGCAGCATGAACTGAGGTCCATTTGCAACAAAGCAGATGCAAGTACTGTCTTGAAAAACCAATAAATAAACAAACCAATAAGTAAGTAAGTAAGTAAATAAATAAATAAATGGTGTGCGCTGCTTTCATAGTCAAGGCATATGCTGAGCTGTACAGATGCGCATGTCTGCTTTGTTGTAAATGGACATAAGTTTGCCCTGCAGTGGTGGTACATCGAGTTTTGCAAATGCACTATTGTGTGGTGCTTTAGTGATGTATTCGTGTAGGCTGCTCTCCTAGTACATTCCTATGCAGTGACGCCCTTGTGTATAGTGTATCCGTGTGTGCTCTTGTCTAGTTCTTCCATGAATGCTGATGTCACACGTCCAGAGTCCTGCTGCGGTGTTACATTCATGTGAATTGTTGTACTAGCGCACCTGGGTATGACTGCAACACCCATGTGTGAAGCTTTACCCTCGTGATCACTCCTCTGATATCCAGTCCATCTGTTCTCCTTAGCTTGGGTTTCCCCGTGTGCTGCTATCCTAGGACACCCATGTGGACTGGAGCCTAGCGCCTCCATGTGTTCTGACGTGCTAGTAAAAGCATGGACACAGAAATACTAGGACACTAATGTGCATTGCTAATTCTTCACTGGTACGCCAATGTCCTGGTTCACTGCTACGACGATATTCTCATGTGTGTTGTTTTCTAGGAAATGAGTGATGACTTCTGTTACAGTGCTTCTGTGTGTGGTGCATTAGAAGTACAACCGTTTGTTGTCAAGTTTTGTCGATAGGCAGCAAGCACAGAATCTGAGCAGCTTCATGATGGCAGCTCCATGGCAAAACCAAGAATGTGTTTGTCTAAGTGACAGGTAAGCCCTCTTTGGTTCGATTTGCTTAGGCAACAGCATCAATCCTAAACTAGATGCTCCAGAACCGAAATGCAAATTGCCTTAAGCATTACCAGGTAACCATCCTGACCCTGAAACTGACGGAGTTTAGCTGGAGTCATTACACCAGCCTTAAAATCGGGATTATATACAGTCAAATAGAGTCGGAGCCTGAAGGGAGAGATGTCTCTCCAAAGAGATGCTCAATCCTGCTGGGGACCTGCCTTCTCTTGCAGCTAGGTGAGCCTTTGTAAAAAGCGGATCCAGATGCGCTTGCCGCAGGTGAAGTTCTCAAGCTGACCATCAGAGGGCAGGCTCGGCCAAGTTACCGAAGGAGTTGGGTCCAGGCTGAAATGCAGCAGCCTGGTGGACAGAGTCCTCTTGGAGTCCTGGAAAGGAGCCTCACCCCTAAGAGACCACTGGGCTTAAAGCTGCCCTGGGGGTGGGCAGCCGAGAAGCGCCCCCCACAGCTGCCGCTCATCTCTCAGTTAGGAACCCGAGAGCGTGTACTGTCACCAAAGAGCAGCAAAGCTAGGGCAGAAGCCACCAAGGGCCCGGCAGTTTGAGAACTTGAGCCTTGAGTTGACTTCATCCAACTTTCTGGAGGTCATAGTACCCAAGGCACAGGAAGGAGGGGATGGGGCAGGGGAAGGGAAGTCCTCTTATACACACACACACACACACACACACACACACACACACACACACACACCTGAGATACGAATGAAGGTCTACTCACCCCCAGATACGACAGAAACAAACCGCTCCACCCGGACGTAGCACGGTGACCGACGAATTCAGCGGTGTTGCTCAGAGAAGCATGCGCAGCTGCACCACTCAAGGAAAACTCTTCATCCAAGCAAGCACTGTGCATACATTCTGGTGGGGGCGGGGCCTCATGAGCCCTTCCTCCTAGCGACCTTTAACTGCCTATAAATGTCCTCCTCTCTCACCCCCCCCCCCCCTGTGGGGACCCCCCCCCCCCCACACACACACACCAGCAAACACTAACTTGATTTGTGAGCCTGCCCTCTCTCCATGATGGATAGTCAATTGGTCTAACCTTGTGCAGGTCTCCTATGGGTAAAAACGCTTGTTAATTGTTTTTATATTATTATTATTATTATTATTATTATTATTTAAATAACTTTTTTTCATTTATTTTACATACCGACTGCAGTTTCCCCTCCCTCCTTTCTGCCCATCCCCCCCTCCACTTCCCATTTAACCTCCCCCCCCCTCCATCTCCATTTAGAAAGAGGCAGGGCCTCCCGTGGGCTTGAATAAAGCATGACTCACCAAGTTGAGACAGGACCGAGCTCCTCCCCTTGCTTCAAGGCTGGGCCAGGTAATCCAGCATGGGGAACAGGTTCCCAAAAGCCAGCTAAGCGGCACTGATCTCACTGCTAGGAGCTTTACAAAGAGACCAAGCTAGACTGACACACTCATGCAGAGGGCCTAGGTCGGTCCCATGGAGGCTTCCTAACCGTTGGTCCAGAGTCCATGAGCTCCCACGAACTCAGGTCAGCTGTCTCTGGGGGTTCCCCCATCATGACCCCCCTGGCTCACACAATCCTTCCTCCCTTTCTTCAGCAAGACTCCCAGAGCTCAGCCCAGTGCTTGGCTGTGGATCTCTGCATCTGCTTCCATCAGTTACTGGATAGAGTATCTCTGATGACAATGAGGGTAGTCACCAATCTGATTACAGTAGATGGCCCGTTCAGGCACAGTCTCCACTATTGCTAGGAGTCTTAGCGGGGCTCATCCTTGTGGATTCCTGGAGGTTTCCCTGGTGCCAGGTGTTGCTAGAGTTTTCCTGTCTGGCCCACAGTCAGGACAAATCTCTCTCACCTGCCAGTCCCACAGCCGCTCAGACCCAACTAAGTAAACACAGAGACTTACATTGTTTACAAACTGTATGGCCGTGGCAGGCTTCTTACTAACTGTCCTTATAGCTTAAATTAATCCATTTCTATAAATCTATACCTTGCCACATGGCTCGTGGCTTACCGGCATCTTTACATGCTGCTTATCCTGGCGGTGGCTGGCAGAGACTCCCTCCGCCTTCCTGTTCTTTTAATTCTCTCTGTTAGTCACACCTATACTTCCTGCCTAGCCACTGGCCAATCAGTGTTTTATTAGCAACACATTTGTCATACAGAACATCCCACAGCAGCCAGGTTTCTGCCTAAGCCTGCTAACTGTTTAAGAAGGCATCAGCACGTCATGGACCGAGGACAGCCTGCCTCCACAAGCCCAGAGACCCTGGAGCAGAGGGCTTTGCACTGCAAATAGATACTGAAGAGGAATCTTTTGCCCATATGAAAAACGTCCAAGGTTGTCGTTCCCGGAGGGCTGGCTCTGCACAAGTGAGGAATGAATGAGGCCTCACTTGGGGTCTGGGGCCCCACAGGACCTCCACCCCACTGCACAGCTGTCACTGGCTGAAAAGGGTCTTCAGCCACATAAAATGGTTGTTTTATAAAGGCTGGTCTACAATATTGGCTACAAAGCTCACATTTGGCCTTGCGGGGAGGGTAATGAAGGTCAGGCTGTTTAGAGCAGAGTGTCTGTAGCTAAGGAGGGATGGGACTGTGGTGGATTACCACACAGGTGAACCTGGGGGCGGAGAAATGGCTACAACGTGAAGGGCAGAAGAAGCCCTTGGACTGTCAGCCGCAACTGTACTTCTTTCTTGACTGTCACAGGCCCAGAGAGCAATGGGGAAGGTCAGGAAATGCTCGTCAAAGCAGTGTTCCAGTGTGAGCGCATGAAGGGTATGGAGGTAACAAGAGTCAGCTTTATTGAGATAGCTTTCACAGAGCATGCACGTCACGTGTTTAAACCCTCCATCCAATGCTCTAAGTATATCCACAGACATAGGCTCCCATTGCCACAGTCAATCTTGGGACATTTTCACTACCTCAAGAAGAAGTTCTTTTCTACTTCACCCTGTCTGTATCTCCATGCCCCTGCACCCCTACATATAACAACCATGTATCTACTTTCTTTCTTTGAAAATTTTTTTGTTCTGGACTACATATTGTTGCCACTTACATCATAATGCATAATGGTCTTTTGTGAGAGCCTCTTTAGTAAGCATAATGGTTTCATGATCCACTCATGGTAAAGCATAGAACTTTGCTCTTTTAGTGGCAGAATAATATTCCACTACGTGGACATACCACATTTTGTTCACAAATCCATCCACTGATAAGCATTTGGATTCTTCCTCTCTTTGGACTATCATAAAAATGCTACCAACACAGACAGATGTCAGTGTGAACATAACTCTCATTTTTCTTGACTAGCTCAGACTGGTCTAACTGGGTCAGAGGGTGACTCCACATTTACTCACTTGATGAACTGCCAGGATGTTTTCCAAAGTGGCCGATGGGAGCTAAAATTCTAAGAAGAAGCTGTTTCTGGCTGTGAACAAAAACCTCACGGAAGGAGTTTCTGTGTCTGCAGAGAATGGTGGACTGATGTGTGGTTTTGAACAAAATCTCAATCATTTGACTTTACCAATAAAGATTCAGGAGCCAGATGCTGGGGTGACAGCCTGATAGCTCAGAAAGTCAAAGAAAGCACCCCGCTGACCTTCCTCCTTCCTGGATGTCCCAAAAGTCTCTCCTCTCTCCTACTGTCTCCAACCAATCCCCTTAAATTCAGTGTCCAGCGTTCTGACTCTCTCTTCCTCTCTATCGTTTATTCTTAACAGTCCATCCTATGTTCACTTCCTGTCAACTGGTGCTGGCTCTGCCTCTTGACCTGTGGTTGACTTTATTTAGTCCTGTTAACAGTATTCAAGCAGAAATCTCTTGTATTAAAGGTGGGTGCTAGGGCTGAGCCACACTACTACTAGAAACAGGTTTTTCCAGTAAATAAGGCAATCTCAGGGTTCACAGTGTGATCAAATATCCTGCAACACTGATGGGGATTTCAGAGCTATAGAGGTTGGAATTTTGTAGGTTCTGAAGCTAATTGTTTTATTTGGGGCTAGTTTTAGGTTTCTGGGACAGCCTTTCCTTGGCCAGCTCTGTGTCTAAATCAATACCCCATGATGATAAATAAAAAGTTCAAGAAGCTATTAACTTAAAACTAACTTGTGATGATAAATAAAGACCTTTTAGAAGCTGTTACCTTAGCAGAACACTAGCCTCTGTCAATCCAAGAGCTAAGAATGCCACCAGACATCAGCATCTTGGGCCTACAGAAAAAGCTTCTCCCATCTCGATGTATCTGCCTCTCAGATGAATCCATCACTATATATTGAATTTGCCTTGATTTATGACTTTATTTGTTCTATAAATCTACAAAAACCCCGTAAAACTGCTTCCACGTGGGAACATGGAATTTGGGCAACCTAAATCTGTTTTCCAGGGCTGTGGTCACTCCTAATGGCGCCAAAAAACTATCTGTGATTCCCTCTAAGATGGGAGCTGTGGTTCGTACATTGCCCTGGTCCATTGCTCCTTCCCACCAGCATGCATGCTTTCCCACTTCCCCAAAGTCTCCACACCCCACCTTTGGATTCTGACCATCCTGATAGGTGTGAAATCCCCCTTGCTGGGAGTTTGATATGTGTTTTCTGAGTCATTATGACAAGCTTTTGTCATGAGCTTTTTGGTCATTTGTGGATCTTTTTTAGATAAATGTCTGTTTAGATCTTTTACCCACTAAAACATTGGATTGTCTGCTCCTGAGTTGCATGTGATATTTATGTACTGTTGACACAAATCCCTTGTCAGACGTGATTTTCTAGGCTTTTCTTCCATTCTGAGGACTGTTCTTTCACCTTGCAGATGCCATCTTTTAATCACAGGGTGACGTTTTGGTGAAGGGACACTCACTCTTCTAATGTGTTGTTCAGTCGCTTGGTGTAATATTTAAGACCTTGCCAAGTCCATGGTCACAAAGATTTCACCCTGTGTCTTCTTGGGGTTGTGAAGTTTTCATTATGTTTAGGTCTGTGTTGAGTTCCAGGCGTAGTTCTGTATGTGCTGTTGGCTGACCCTCAAGGGCCCCGTATTAGCCACTTTTCTCTTGGCCTGGACAGAGGACCTGACCCGGTCAGACTGAGGAAGGAAGGTCATTTTCCTTACAGTCTGAGACACTGTCTGTATGGTGGTGGCAGGAGCAGGGGGCAGCTGGGCACATTGTGCTGGCAGTCAGGAAGCAGAGAGGTGGTCAGCTCACTTCCCCCTTTTCATTCAGTCCAGGGTCCATAGAAATGGGTGCAAACCATTCTTCCCCCTTCGGTTAAACCTTCTTGAAAACTCCCCTGGACACACCCAAAAGTGCATTTCCAGGTGATTCTAAACCCAGTCAAGTTGGCAATGAAGATTCTTCACCACATCCCAAGGGCCCACGTGCTGAGGACTTGTGCCCAGTGACACACTGGGAGGTGCGGGAACCTTCCTGAGCTGAGGACCAGGGCAAGGCCTTGAGGTCTTGGAGACAAGCCCCGGGAGGGGATAGTGTAACCCTAGGTGTTCTTCATCCCCCAGCTTCTCTTTATGCTTCTGTCCTGATCAAGACAACTGGTGATGGACAGAAACCTCCAAAAGTGTGAGCCCAGATAAGCCCGTTTCCTGTCTGAATGGGTTTAATTGTGGCTGATAGTAATGGGAGAAATTCAGAGTAAACTAGAGTCCAGGTTGCTGGGCACCCACAACACATGGCTTCATGACAGGGCCCACGACGGCTTCTCCAGCTCCAGCATCACACCTCCATCATAGCAACAGGCCGAAGAAGTGCGAGAGAAGAGCACACCCCAGCTCGCCATCCTTAGCTTGCCAGAGCTACGTCATAAAGTGTCTTCTCCAACAGAACATCTGGTCACACACAATGGGAAAGAGGTCGGGCGGTGTCCGTGTGCCATGTAACCAGCTAGAGTGTAGGCATGTGGTTGAGAAGTCGGGTAGAGATGAGGAGATAACGATTCAAAGTGTCAAGACAGGCTTCTCATCACATCCACTGGGGACCATGAACATAGAAGGAGAGGAGGGCGGGGTCCGTAAGGAGCGGTGTTTTGTCGGAACACATTTGTTTTGAGTGCTCAGTGGGATGCTCAGCTGGACAAATGAGTACGCATTCTGAAATCCGCACTGTTGGGTTCTAGTTCACCTCCTGAGGCCCGTGTTCCTTGAATGTTGAGACTCTTATCAATACATGCCCATCATGCCTTGCAAAATCTCCACATTGTATACATATATACAAACCAGCAAGCAGGGCCAAGAAACACAGTTAGTTTGAGAAGTGAGAACTTAGAATGCAGTAATGGTTACAGTTGGGGAAAGTCGTTCTCGGCCTCCTCTGTGCAGAGGGGACGCTGTACAGTTCTTTGAGTGCTCACTCACATGAGCACATCTTCTAAGATGTGCAAAGCAGAGGAGAGCTGCTTTTGTGTGACCTCCTGCTTTTTACAAGCGTATAGAGGAGTCACGACCAAGAGAGATGCCTATACACGGAGCATTGAAGTGATACTGAAATGTTCTGGATAAGGCCGCACAAGCAGATGGTGTTACAGCCAAGACCAATCAAGAGCCATTTGGGGCTCTCAGGCTGCCACCAATGTTCCTGCTATTAAGAAGCTGTCCTGTTGTTAGCTATGTTGGAACATGCCGGGAGGATTTACTGAAGGAGGATCATGAGTTTGAGGCCAACCTGGGCTACACATTTAAAGAGGAACCAAACGTGATTGAAAAAAAGCAGTCAATGAAAGGATCCCTGATGATAACTCTGCTATACTCATAGATCGGTGCCCAGTCCAGTCGTCATCAGAGAGACTTCACCCAGCAACTGATGGGAGCAGATGCAGAGTTCCCCAGCCAAACATCAGGCAGAGCTCGGGGATCCCTACAGAAAAGGGGGAGGGAGGACAGCAGGAGCCGGAGGGGTCGAGGACACCAGGTGAACACGGCCCACAGAATCCAATAAGCAGGGCTCACAGGGGCTCACGGGGACTGACGCGGCAATCCTGGAGCCTGCATGGGTCAGTGCCAGGCCCTCTGCATACACACTGTGGTTTTTAGCTTGGAGTTTTGTGGGACTCCTAACAGTGGGAGTGGAGGTGTCTCGGACTGTTTTGCCTGCTTGTGGAACCCTTGTCCTCCTACTGGGTTGCTTTGTCCAGCACTGATAGCAGGGTTGAAGCCTAGTCTTACTGCATATTGTTATGCCATTTTTGGGTGATATCGCTGGGAGGCCTGCGTTTTTTTCTGAAGGGAAACAGAGGGGAGGTTTGGGGAGGACTAGGAGGAGGGGAAGGAGAGGAGGCTGTGGGCCAGATGTATTGTATGAGAGAAGAATAAAGGGGAAAAAGCTGTCCTGCTCAAGGAAGCAGGGCACGAGCTGCTTCTACAGCCAAGTATCTACATGATTTAATCCAGTTTTAGGAAAGGGACTTTGCAGTGAGCAGTTGAGGCTTGGTTAAGGAATTAACCACCAATGGGCCATGAATTCTACCCACTATTGTACAGTTGACAAGCTGAGCCCAGATTTTTAAGAACCGGTCCCCCGTGAGGGTCGACAGTAGCTATAAAGCACGCCATGGCTTCGCCTTTCCCCGGCCAGTAGTTAGTTAGCACACAGTCACTGTGAGCTGTGAATGAATAACATCCATGGAACTCTCTCTCTGCACATCTTTGGGGAGGTGGGGGTTCCATGCATAGCCTAAGAATCTGCTGTGGGTGGGGAGTTTCTCAGAACCGAGCCAGAGAAGTGGGCTGGGGTGGGGCTAGAAGTGAGGTCAGGCTCTGAGGTAGGGAAGATGGGGACAGCACCACCAAAGGAGGAGCCCCAGAGCTCTGGGGTCTGCAGCCCAGAGGGAGTGACTGTACCCAGCTCACAGGAGGGGTGTGCTCCCTGGCAGCTGGGCTCTGGCAGTTTCTACACTTTCAGTGTCAGATCCAGGAAGGGAGATTGGCATTGCCTCCACCCCTAGCCAGAGCCTAGATGAACTGGAATGGATGGAGGGCGGGACTTCCAGCTTGATGTTTTCCATTTCTGCAACTATTAAAAGTACGCTTCAAATAAATAGAGGATGCTCTCGGTTTGCCTGCCAACCTCTGGCTGAAGCCCCATCCCTCTAATCCATCCCACTTACCCCAGATGTGGCCACTCACTGTCCCTGGTTCAGATCTATCTGGATAAGACTCAATACCAAGGGCCGGAAACTGAGGAGGCTACTGTCTGGGGACACAGCTCAGAATCACAGGATGCTAAGCAATGGGGACTCTGCTCTGCCGCTGCTCTCTGGACCCAGGATCTGGAGACTTTTGACTGGAAGAGACTTCTCCTGGGACAGAAATTGGGCAGAGGGCACCACCATCCTAAGCCTAGAGCCTTGGCATGGTGAGAAGCCAAATCCCTGCTTGCAGAAACTGGACCTCCTAGACTGCTGTGTGGGTGCTGGGGGGGGGGGGGGTATGGAAAGGGGTGTGGCCATCTTGACTCCGCCCTCTTCTTTGCTGTCCATTCTGATGTTCCCTTCTCTACCCTCCTGGGGTCTGCACAGCAGCCAAACACATTCTCTCAAAAGCAGAAAAGGAACTGCAGACCTGCTTCCCTGCAACTCCTGGCCAGGGCAGACCTGGTGTTCATCTTCAGGGGAGGGGAGGGACTCTCCAAGGTCTTCCTCTTAGAATAACCAGCCCTGGCCCCAGTTAAAGCCTGCCTCCATCTGGGTTTCATCGCAGTCCTCAGAACGGCTTTTCCCCACTGAACTCTGTAAAACTATTCCCAACTGGTTCCTGCTTTCATTTTTATACTAACTGCTTTGCTTGAGCCAAACGTGCACTAGGTGACGTCATTTCTTGAGACAGTGATGGAGGATGACTGGGGAAAACTTTCATTCAGGGTCATCAAAAACCTTCCTCCATCCCAAACCAGAACCATCAGTCTAATTAGGAAGCCTACACTACACCCTAGCCAGAGCCTCTTGACCTACCGAGTTCTGTAATCCTGAACTTGAGCACTGGTCCAACTGTTCAAGGTCACTGGGATTTTAGTAATATTTTAGCAAGCTGCTGCTATCTCAAGTCTCTGGTGAGTACTAGATTCCTCCCTCCTACACACCTGCATGGATGGTGGCCAATGAGTCTTCCACTTTTAGAGCCAAGGACCAACAAGAGATGGGGTACCTCTCAATTTCCTAGGGGGAGCCATAAAGCACTCCCTCAGTTAGCATTCACCCTTCAGGATCTCAGTTTCTAATATGGCCAAAGCTCTCCTTAGGAACTGAAACCAAGAGAACCCAGGGCCTCCAGCTGTTTTTTTTCCATTCTTCTTCCTGTATACATCTTTGTACAATCAGCCCTTCTTAGCTTACTAGTTTCTCAGGAGAATGGATACTGTCTTTCGTTATCTCTCTGGGACTAACAGAGTCAACCACACTCAAATTTCTGAGAGAAGTCTTTGGAAATAACCATACCATTAGCTGGGCTTCAGATATTGCTCAATAGTAGAGCACTTGTTTGCCATTTCAATCCCCATAACACAGACACAGACAGACACAGCCACAAACACACACAGACACACAGACACACAGACACACACACACACACACACACACACACACACACACACACAGAGAGAGAGAGAGAGAGAGAGAGAGAGAGAGAGAGAGAGAGAGAGAGAGATGACCTCTTATGCAGAAGCATTCTTCTAAGAGATTTGCCTCTCCTCAAGCATCACAATAAGCCTGTCAGGAAGACACAGTTGACCCCACATCATAAATGGGAAGACACAAAGACGTTGCCCCCGTTTACACTGTGTTGTGTGGGAGCTGTCCCCTGGGTATGGCGTGGATGGCAGATGCCCTCTTGAAGCAGCTGTGACTACCTGCAGGACACCTGCATAAATTGGCTGTCTGCCCTGGAGGGACAGGGACTCACCAGGCTGGTCCCTTTCCAAGCATTTATACAACTAATAGCTGCTAAGTGGGAGAAGCCACATGAGGGATGCCTTCCTAGGCAGTTACAGTTATGGAGAGAAAAATTCTTCATTATTTATTTTATGTGTATGAGCATCTTTGCCTTTGTGTGTGTCTATGCACCATGCATACCTGGTGCCGGAAGAGAGCATGGGAGCCTGTGGAACTTGAGTTACAGATGGTCATGAGCTGCTGTGTGGGTGCTGGGAGTTGGACCCAGGTCCTCTGGAAGAGCAGCCAGTTCTCCTAACCTCTAAGCCATCTCTCCACCCCCCGTGATTTTTTTAAGGGCTCAGCTTTGTCTATGTTGGCCCTGCCCCACAAGTAACCCAGTTAAACTCTTTGTTTACCAAGCCACACAACAGTCTGTAAGTGTTGGAGCTGGAATAAGCAGATGGGCCAGAAACTTCATGATCACAGTGCACTGTCAAGAAACCTTACAGAGTAAACCCTCCTCGTTCCACTGAGTCTGGGCTGGCAGGGTGTGGAAATGACGGACAGGAGAAGGCAGGTGCTCATGGAGACATCTAAGGAAAGTGAGGAGGCTGGTGGCTGGTGGGCAAGGTCCCAGGTTCCAGCAGTGGGGTAAGCAGAAAGGGCTAGACAAGTGTACTCAGCTTGGACTGGTGAAGCTAAATATTCCGGGAATAAGCTGTTCCTATTAAAACTAGGGCATAGGCCTGGGAGATGTGTCAGTGGGTCAAGGTGCTGGCAGGGAGGTCTAATGATCTGAGTTCTGTGCCTGGATCTCACAAAGGTGTCCTTTGGCCTCCATGCAGACATGGTGGCGTGAGTGTAGCCGAGCTCACACACACATACACTCGCACAAAATAATAAATAAATAGGTCCCTGGCCCCCATTTTGGGTAACTGTTGCATTGCTTGCAGACCTTGACCTTGATATTCTCCCTATGCTAATTCCCTGCCAGGTTCCACCCTCCTGAATGCTTAAGGAAAGTTCCTTGCCTGGTACCCTGAATAATGGGCGTTAACAGATTAGAAACAAGATTGTAAAACATCAGTAGCGAACTTCTGCACTACAGGGTCCTCCCATTGTGCTGTAAGCCTGTATTTAAGACCTCCTCCCCCCTTAAATAAATGACATTCAGCATTTAAAATCAAAATATATATATATATAATTGAATGAACACTGTGAATGTAATCTAAGAATACCACAAATGTGTGTAATTAATGAATATCATGAGTGTAATTTAAAAAATAAATAAAGTCAAAAAAAAAGAAAATAAAATATGGATCATATAGTATAGCACAGGAAAAATACTTGTTATCATCCTGTTGCCATACTCATCTTCAGAAGCTCAACTTTGCATTCTTGGTTTGCATTATCACTGCGTTCTAGCAAACAGAATCTCTGGTATATAATCTTTTCTTAATTGTTACCTCATTCCTATATATGACATCAGACAGGGCATGAGCCTTTTTGGAAATACATTATTTTTTGATGATGGTAGAGAGTTATTCAATACTTCCCTTGAAAACAATAAATACACTTGATTTCCTTTAAAAAAATAAAATAAAAAATAAAAAGAATCTTCATAAATCCTCAAAAAAAATAATAAATAAAATTTAAAACTTGGGTCTTAAAGGATAGAATAGGAGATGGGTTAAACTGACAGAACTCGACACCCAATCCATTCTATAAGTTTATTTATTTATTTTTCTTACTTAGAGATAATCACTTGTCATTCTTCATTTTCCTGGAGACATCTTAGTAAGGAAAAAATGCAGGGGTTATTCCTTACACCCTGAGAAGGCAACTTAATTTCTTGCCAGCATACTCTGTGGAGGTTTGGGGTACTGGTTATGTGTGTCAGAGGTCTCAGATCTTACAGGGCAAGGACTGGATCCTGAATCACACTCCTATGCCAGTCTCCAGGTAGTTAACTTGGAGTAGTTTCTGCACTCAAGAGCATTCCAGGAACAGAGCTGAGACAGAGGAGAGGCCATTGCCACAGATGTGGCTTTCTGCCTTGCTCTTGGTAAAGCAAAATCTTAATCAGAGGAGATCCCATTTGCCTTCCCAGTCTCCCGGTGAGGTAGGGTCCATATCGAAGAGGAAAAGATACTGGAGAGCCCCACAATATGCTAAGGAGCCGGGACAGCAGCTGGTGGGTGCTAAGCCTCCAAGCTGCAAGGTCCCTTTGCAAACTGGGCCAGGACTGAAAAGGAAGACGGGAAAAGGGGGCGGGGCGATGTAGTGGCTTCCCAGGAGGGACTCCAGAACTCCCCTTGTCCCTGGACTTAGATCTCAGGAGCAGCTGCACTTGGCTGAGACAAGGGCATTCCTTCCCGGCTCCACAGCCAGGTCCACCAAACCTAATGTTTAAAACATTCCAGTAAAGAGTACACCTTTCCAGTGCCGCAGGGAGCTCCCTGACTCCTTCTGCTCCCCTGTACCCTGCGCTCTTAGCAGAACTCTGGTTTGGGGGACGCAATGCTAATTAGGGAGAAGAGAGGGTCCACAGTCAGGAGGAAAAAGTCTTCGCGCAAATCTTCGAACTAATACTACCACTTTGGGTGAGGGCTGGCACCAGGCCGGTGATCTGAGAGAGTCTGAGGCCAAGGCCACCTAAAAGGGGAGGAGTTTGGGGGTGCTCTGGTCCCACCTTTGAAGGTGGTGTACCTGCTTCCTATTGGGTCAAAGTAGCAAGGGCCGCTGGCTATTAACAAATAAGTGGGGACACAGGCAGCAGAACTTTAGGCCGCTGACCTCACACAGCCTGAAAGGGCGATTCCCCACTTGCAGCGGGGTTCTCAGAATTTGCACTTGTTCCCCAGGGCTCCACCCCCCACTCTCGGGTCCGCCGGGTCCAAGACAGTCTCGTCCCCCAGATCCCTACCTTACCCTTCACGCTGTAGTCGGTGAACACGCTTAGCCGAGCAACAAACCAATCTTTAATTTTCCTCCAAAATACTTTCAACTAAGTTTACAAACAGTTTCTTCAACTCTATTTTTCTGACTCCCCTTTCTTGTCCATCGACAACGTCCGAGGTCAAGATCCTTGGTCCCTCCCGGGGGTAGGCGCTGATGTTCACGGGAGCAGCTAGGAGCCGTGTGGTCAGCGGGACCTGCAACTGGTTCCTCTGGTAGCCCGGTTGGGGTTCCGTTGGCCTTTCTTGGAGCGTCTGGAGAAGGCGCGAGCGTCCCCGCCCAAGGCTGGCAGTCGGCTTGCGGCAGGAGGACTAGCAAAGAGAGAGTGGCCTCCGGGCTAGGGTGCGCCGGGCTCGCAGCACGCTCGGCAGCGCCTCTAGAGGGCTTGCCAGGGCTTCCCGATGGCCTGGATGTGCTCCTTGGCCTTCAGGCGCAGCGCGGCGATGCTGCTGTTGCGAGGGTACGCCTCTTCCAGCGAGAACTTGTCCCCGAATCCAGGCGCGCACGGGTACGCGGGCGGCGGCCCGAGCTGCTGCAGACCCGGGCCCAGGGGCGCCGAGTTCAGGAAGGGCGGTGGTGGCGTGTAGCTGGCGGGGAGGCCCTGCGCCGGGGGCCCGAAGCCCGGTAGGCTCTGCAGCGCTGTGGCGCCTCCACCGGGCAGCGGCGGCCCGAGCCACGGCTCCAGCGGCAGGGCGCTCCCGGGTGGTCCGCTACCGCTGCCCGGGCCGGTCCCCAGCGGGGCCAGAGCAGAGGAAGGCGGGGAGCGGCTGAAGGAGAGGAGGGGCGAGTCCTGCAGCTTCATGGACGACACTTCCAGTTTCTCCTGCCGCCTCCACTTAGCCCGTCGGTTCTGGAACCACACCTGCCAGAAGAAGCGCAGAGCCCTTCAGGCTAGGGCGAAGCGCAGCGGAGAGGAACCCCCACCCCCGGCAGGCCTGCCAGCCTGACCCCACCCGTACCCCCCAAATAATCCCGGGACTGGAGTAGTCCTCTGCTAGAAGGGCTCAGAAGTTCCTTTACCTTCTTGGGCTCTCCCCACTCTCGCCTTGTACTCCAAGCCTCTCTTTTACATATGCTCCCCTGTTTGTGGTTATTCTCTCTGGCCCCCAGCTCTCTCTTTGTCGCACCCCATTCCTCCAAAGCACCCCCTGATCTCCTGGATCTCTCACTTTTGGTTGTGGTGTTTCCTGTTAGAGGACAGTAAGTTTAACCCCGCAGCTAGACCGTAGGACTTTGAAACCAGGTTTCTGGGGCCCCTTCGGTTGGCAACTCCTTCTGACGCTTCAGTTTGGGGATCTCGCTTCTGCTCTGTATTGTGTAGCTCTCAATGGCTGCTTCAGCCTGTCTGTTTTTACCTACCCCCTTTCTCTGCTACAAACACAGGCGTACCACACACCCGCAGCTCCCATGCTAAAATGCAACCGTATCCGGCAGGTTTCTTTTGACCTTGTGTGTATTTCGGTCGCTGCTCTGATAACTTCTCGGCTTTATTGAATTGGTGCCTGTTTAGTATGTCTGAGGCCCCTATGGATTATTCTCCAAGATTACAGTTGTTCACGTGTATTATATCTATGCTCATGTTACGGAGTTTTGCCATTTCCCCTCATACGTTGGCTCACTGTTGTGTGCAAAGAGACTTTGCTTTCTTTTTTTTCACTTAGGGAAAAGTCACACTGTGGTTCCTGGCACTGGATCCTCCACTACTGGGTTGATAGGAGCATGAAGGATGCCATAGTAATGTTTTACCACCGAATCCACTCGCCTACAAAACAGAATCGGTTTTTTTTAAGTGAAGACTGTGAGAGAACTTTGGACAAACTGGTGTGCTCAGGATGGGGTTTATGAAAAGAGCATAGCGGCCTGGACCAATGGGGAAAGTGGTATAAACAGTAGAGCAGGGAAGGTGAAAAGCCAGCCCCCCAGTGGAAGAGGGCCAAGTGTGTGTGACCCTTGAGTTAGGAAGAAAAAGAGAACAAAATATAAGTATCTCCACCCCAGGCACCAGCCACCAGGAAACATTACCGGTTTGCCGAGAGTAGAAAAAAGAGACAGATTCTCCTGGGGGGAAAGGTGGCCCTGCACCTCTTGAACTTCCCTGCTCCATCCCTACAAAATTAGTTACAGCCCTGGATCTAGTTTCTAAGGTTGTGTGGTGGAGACGCTCCTAGCCCCCATCACACCATCTGATGATCTGCATATACCAGGAGAGAAGTTATATGTTAGTCCCAGGAAAGCTACAGACCCTGCTCTAAGAGGGATCTAGGCAAGCTTCGAGCGAAGGGTGCCCCAGGCAACTGTCCGTAGGACGCTGGGACAGACCACTTTTTCTCTGTCTTCGTCTTCTGTTTCTTCTCTCTGTGTACCTATTCCCCTTCTGTGGACATCAAGTGCTGACATTTCCAACTTCCAATGAAAACTCTAGATTCACAGTGCAGAACTAGGAGAAACCGAACTAAATGTCTTTGGTAGTTAATCCCAAATCACGTTAGGGAACTCACTGCCTTAGACACCCCTGGGCTCCGGGCAGCCTAACCATGAAAGTAACACACTTCTATGACTTTTACTCCTTACTTTCAATTGAACCTAAGCAGAAAGACAAAAGGCAGGGGGCCTTGTCCCCCTTTACTTTAAAGGCAGAGCTAAAAGTCCAGAGAATCCCTATTGCCGGGAAATCCTACCAGACAAAAAGCCCATCATGGTTCCAGTCTCAGACGCATCGAGTCTGTTCTCACTGTCTCCCTCTCAGGCCCCCTGTAAACTCTCTCAATTTGGAAGCCCTCCCAGATTTTTCACAGATGACTAGTAAATATTTAAGGCTTCCAAATATTTTAATGATTGGGGATTAGAGAAATTCAGCTTTAATGAAAGCGAAAACTCCCTCACGATAAAAAGGAAAAGTCGATGTAAAACGAAGGAAAAGTCAGTTTCTTAAATCCGTGAGACGTTTTAACTGGCGACTTACGAGGAAAGGGAGTGTTTCGTGTGGAACAGCCGCGCTCAGTTGGTGAGAAGGGTGGCGGCTGGGGGGGGGGTCTCAATCCAGTGACCCCCTGGCCGTTGCTTTCATGCTCCGCTCCCTTTGCGGTCCGCACACCCACAACTCATTTTCGACTGCATCTAATGCACTGTCAAGTTCTTCATCTCCCAAGCCATTGCCAAGTCCTTTTAGTTTAAAATCGGGAACCCCCTCCCCCAGGACATCTTACTGAACCAATTTGCTCAAAGGGTGGCACTTGGGGAAAAGGTCGAAGATTTTAGACACTCCTGGGCTCGGGGCTGCCTAACCATGGAAGGAACACACTGAGTAATTGCCCTTTAGCCTTGGCCCGCCCAGATTCCTGTCGGTCAATCCTAGCTCTTACCTGGACCCGAACCTCGGGTAGGTTAACCTTGCCGGCCAGTTCCTCGCGGCTGTACACGTCGGGGTAGTGGGATTTCTCGAAGGCGCGCTCCAGCTCGTGCAGTTGGTACGTGGTGAACGTTGTGCGGTTACGGCGGTGCTTCTTCTTGGGAGGTTCCTCCTCTGGAAGCTTCGAGTCGCCTGCTGCTGGCCCAATCGGCAGTCCTGGGCTCGGTCGTGCCTCTCCCTGCTCCTTGGGGTAGCAGGGGCGAGAAGCTGGGAAAAACGAGGCCCCAGGGGGTCAGTGACACTGGTCCAGGAGGCGCAGTCGCCTCCCTGTGGCCCTAGGCTTCCCAAAGGCGCCTGAACTAGCCTGAGGAGGTCCTTGATGGAAGCTATGTGGGGGTCCCTAAAATTTCTCTAATCTCAAGTCGGGCAGACCCCAAACCCGCTGACCTACATAAAGGTCAAGGAAGAGGAGCTCTTGTCTTGCAGAGCGCCCCAAGGGCTTCACGGCGGTGTTGTGCACTCACCTTCGTACTCGGGGACCAGCCCGGGGGCTGGCGGCGGGGAAGACTCAGAGCCTCCTGCTGGCGCCTTGGGGCAGGCGGGCCGCGCGCTCAGCCTGGGATCCCGCTCCTTGGCGCCCCTGGGACCCCTCTCTGCAGGGAATGGGTCTAGGATCCCGTCGTCCTTGGTAAAGCCCAGGATGGCCTCGATGCTGTGCAAGCGCGAGGTACTCCCGCCCGGGCTGCGGAGCAGGTGGCCAGCGAGAGAGAAGCTCCCGTCGGCCATGGCTGGCGCGCAGCCGGGCAGGTGCATGGGGAGGCGGGTGTGCACTTTGCAGACTGAAGCTCTATGCCTGTGTTTTCCAAGGGTGCACTTCTAGAACGTGCGCAACTGGACGGGTTCGGTCAAAGCCAAGCTCGGCGGGCACCCGGTTTGGGCAACCGCTCTGGAGATGGGCAGGCGCTGGGCCAGAAGTCAATCGGACCGCTGCAGCAGCTGTAAGTTTGGCCTCGGGGTAAAGTGGAGCTCTGGTGCAAAAGACCAGCAGCGCGCTGATCTGGGACTCCTCCTCCTCTTCTCAGACCCAGCCCTTTCTCTCGGCCCCTCCCTCTACAGAGGGCCGGTCTTCCCCCTGAAGCTTGGGGTCCTAGGCATGCCACCCAGGCCTGCACCCGGAAAGTCCCTCCATCTGATATCTTGATCTATTTCAACTCCACAAACATTTTCCAGGTACCAGGACTAGGAAGTTTGACAGGAAAGACATCTCTCCACGCCTGTCTCAGAGAGGCAGACTTCCCGGATTCACCGATTCACCTCTTCTCCCTCTAGCCTACATCTTCTCAGAGCTTTACACCCTGGACCGCCTCGGTGTGGCACTTGGTAGCTCCTAGAGCAGCCCAAGGCTTTCCAGCTATACCTGGGCGTTGAAAGTTAGTTCACAGGCCTCCCGGTCTGAATCTTCCCCTCATTTCTACATCTATGCTCCAGTGCTTTGACGCCCCAGACTACAGGCTTCTTTGGTCTGCGTCTGTTTTGACTTCTTTCTGTACCCTCGGATCAGCTCCTTCATCCCAGCGCGAACCACAAATGGTGGTGGGACACTTTGTGCCCACAGAACCAATGACCTCAAATATGGGAGATCCCAGGATCCGCAGAAGACACACAAATGTTCGTTCCTCTCATGAGCTATCTTGAAAGGGCAGGGTCCTTAACTGAGTTACAGTGATGAGCCATCCCCGTCTTCTCCCACTTCCACAGGTCAAGCAGATGGCACAAAGCTTGTGGATTGGGACATTCGCTGGGAAGAAGGTCCTAGCGCTTCCCTGAGGGTTAGTGCCCTAATCCGCTTGAGTTCCTTCCCCCTTGGGGGCCCCTTGAGGCTTGCCTGACCTAGAGTGACTCAAAGCTTCAGCAGAAAGATGATTCCTAGGGGCCTCATCGCTGATGGGCAACTATAAACATTGCACCCCTCAAAGCTTCTGCAGAAGATCCAAAGACTCCCCTCCCCCAGGAACTGGGGACCTCCACCCCCCAATTCCACCTTTCTAGGCTCTCAGGTCTCCACCAAGACAGATTTCTTTATCCCTACCTTTCTAGATCCTTCAGCAGGGCCAACATTAGCCTGAGCGAGGTCACACGTCACACAAACCCCCATGGCCCCCTATGGCCGGCTTCCATGAGTTTAATTTCCAGGCTGTGAGGCAAGGCAAAGGAATCAGCAAGGGGAAATCACAACCTCCCCGAGGCTTTGCATGTAAGTGGCTAATTTCCCTAATGGTTCTCTTTCTAGTAAAGTTGTTTAAAAAAGATAAAGAAATACAGCACGCAAATTTGTCGTCAGTGGGTTCAAACTGAAGTTCTGGCTCAGCTCAGAAAGTTTGAATTTTAAGAAAAACCTGTTAGGACTGAAGCCGTCACTCAGGGTAAAGCATTTGCCTAATAATGTTCAATCCCTGGCACCTGTTAAAAAATTACAATACAAACATAAGCTAAATTAATCAAAATAAATAGCGCTGTCGAGCTTTCAAACCCTGCACGTTTTTTTCCTGCGATGGGATCCTAGCCATCCTGTGCGAGAACAGGGCAGATCCTCCTGAAGAGGAAATGATGCTCTAGATGAGACATCCATCCTACTGAGGGGCAGGACTAGAGCCCCAAGCAGCTGATTCCTCATCCTGGAGTTTCTGGCTCTGTCTAGCTTGTGGTTATTATTGCAGTGTGAAGTTTTTAATTGAATCAAAGTGCCTCCTGGCTTGCAGTCTATCTTTCATCCCTTGCCAGCGCCCCCACCCCCTCAAGAATCTTACATCTCTGAGGCTGAAGGGGGAAACCATTTAGTTCAGAAAGAAATGAGAACTCCATCCCTTTGAGCCGCCGGTCCTGTGAGACGGGAGCCTTGGGGAGGTTGCTGATGCTGAGGCTCTGGTCCTGGAAATGACCCAGTGGCACCCCAGAGGGTCTCCCTAGCTGGTTAGGTGGAGCCGGTGACTGAGGTACTGAGGCAGAGGCCGCCTGAATAATTCATTGGTATGCGTTCTTTCCCTTGGACAGAACGCGCTTTCTGTAAACATCCCCTGTAGTAAATCTACCTCTGCAACAGCAGCAGAGCAAAGCTGCAGCTTTCCTTAACCTGCCCCCGAGCTGCCCAGTGGCTTCTTTACTCTCTTTCCAGAGTTAACTCCTGCTGGAACTACCCAGCTCTACACACAGCTCCAGGTGAGGTGAGCTTTTATTTACTGTTTATTAGGGTCTCTGGAGAAAGGCAGGAAGGATTTTAAAGGTCCTGATGAGGCCTGAGGGCTGGGGCCTGCCTTTGTGTGGGATATAAAGAACCATTCAGGACCATTGTGGGCACAGTGGAGGGTACTCCAAGCAATCAGCTGGGGGTCATTGTTAGGAGCTAATCTACATGTGTATTTCCCAAGAACTCGATTAGAGAAAATGAATGGACAGACATGTCCCTAATTCTCCTAGCTGGAGCTGTGTTTTCTTCCAGCAGTTAAGCTAGTTCATAATCAGCTCTGCTTCAGCAGAAGTGGGGAGCCTGGCTTCTGAACTCCCCCTCTGTTCAATTCATTGATTCATTAGATGGATCAGAGAAAGCTCCCTCTTCCCAGCCCCCACCTATGGCTGACTTAGCCACAGTGCTTTATTCCTCTTGGTGGTGTTCAGAGAGAGCATTGGTAGATGTGGGGAGAGGTATGTGCGGTCTGGTGCTAAGTGGATGCTGTTATCTTGTGTATATATGTACAGGGTCTGCTTTCTGGAAGTGCCCAACATGCACCGTGTCTTAGTTAGGGTTTCTATCGCTGTGAAGAGACACCATGAGCATGGCAACTCTTATAAAGAAAACATTTAATGGGGCCTGGCTTATAGTTCAGAGGCTTAGTCCATTGACATCATGGTGGTAGACCAGCAGACATGGTGCTGGAGAAGGAACTGAGAATTCTATATCTTGAACCAAAGGCAACAGGAAGTGAACTGGGACACTGGGCATGGCTTGAGCATATATAAAACCTCAAAGCCCTGGGGGCTGGAGAGATGGCTCAGAGGTTAAGAGCACTGACTGCTCTTACAGAGGTCCTGAGTTCAATTCCCAGCAACCACATGGTGGCTCACAACCATCCATAGTGAGATCTGGTGCCCTCTTCTGACCTGTAGTCATACATGCTGTATACATAATAAATAAATAAATAAATAAATAAATAAATAAAACCTCAAAGCCCACCCCCACAGTGACACACTTTCTCCAACAAGGCTATACCTATTGCAACAAAGCCACACCTCCTAATAGTGCCTCTCCTTAGGAGTTTATGGGGGCCAATGACATTAAAACTACCACACACTGTTTCAGCCACCATACTCTAGAGAGATGGGTATCTGTAGAGGGACTTCTCTAGCTTGGAACAGGGAATCAAGACCATTCTGCTCCATTTCTAGTAACTTTTTTTCTCAGCACCATTATGTGTTTGGGTTAAAAAAATAGTCATAGAGTGTGTATAGCTAACCCAATCAACTACATGTAGATTAGCCCTTCAGTAGATGCATTTAATCCTAGAACATTCCAACCTCTGTCATACAATACCCAGGAAACACCTTTACTCACTACCTAATACATGTTCAGGGAAAGTAACTTCACTTTCGCATTAGCCAAAGCAAGGTACAACTTAGGCTGTCATTACAACACACACACACACACACACACACACACACACACACACACACACACACACGCACACACGCACGCACGCACACACACGCACAATGAAGTTCAACAAATTGAATTAAAGAGATAAAATATATATGATAAGAGCTATTGTTTACTGAATACTACATATGCCCGCAGACATATGCCATATTCCTTTGAGTACTCTACACGAATTAACTTTTAGTCCTGACAATAATGCCATGGGGTAGACACTTTTTTTTGTAACTACTTCTACAGAGAAGGAAGCAGAGTTACAGATGGAGTCACTTGTTCAATGTCGCAGAATTTATTTCTAGTGGAGCAGAAACTTGATCTCAGGTGTCTTATTCAGTTGTGAGTCGAGCACCCATGGGCACAACCTTCCAGTGAGGTATGTGTCTACTTGTGGTGGCTAGAAAACTAGTCATATGGTCGTTTGAGTGAGGAAGGCTTTCCATATGCTCATATAGTATATTTGAATATTTGGTCCCAGTTGGTGGAATTGTTTTAAAAGGACTAGGAGGTGTGGCTTTGTTGGAGGAGGTGTGTCATTGGGTGTGGGCTTTGAGGTTTCAAAAGATTCACACCATTCTCTCTCTCTCTCTCTCTCTCTCTGTGTGTGTGCATGCGCATGCACGCTTATAGATCAAGATGTGAGCTCTCAGCTGTTCTTTTGCCCCTCCATCATGGACTCTAAACCCCAGAAACCATAAGTCAAACTAAATACTTTCTTCCATAAGTTGATTTAAGTTACTGTGTTTTACCACAGCAGTAGAAAACTAAGAAGTTGGTATCGGGAGTGGGCTATCGCTGTAGCAGATGTGACCGTGTGGTATTTTGAAGGAATGTAGAAGACTTTGGGACTTTGGACTAGGAAAGCATTTGAACACTCTAAGCAGAGCCATCTTGGTAGGGTCTTAGAAGACAGTAGTGCTGATAGTTGTGTGGACCATGCAAGCCCAGATCAAGAGAATTCACATCGAAATTCAGATTGGAATTTTTAGCAACTGGGCTAGAGACTGTTCTGGTGATACTTTGGCAAAGAATGTGGCTGGTTTTTTGTTTGTTTGTTTGTTTTGTTTTTTTGTCTTTATTCTAAGAACTGGCCTAAATTGAAAAACAATGGAATAGTTTATCTAATGGATATTTCAAAAAAAAAAAAGCCCAATATTGATTCTGTTGTGTTGTTACTAGTGATCAAAAAACCAAATCAAAATATATAGTTGAAAGAGAAAAAGAGCACCCAAAATTTAATGTTGGGGTGAAGGCTCATGCTGAAAGAGATGAGAAAATTAAAGAAAGGCCTGTTCCAAAACGGAATAAAGGGAGGAGTTCCCTCAGGGAAAGACTCCAACCAAATAAGCTTCCAACTTGTAGAAAGGAATTTTCTGCTCAAACAAACGAACAAACAAACAAACAAACAAGCCTCTGCAAATGTGATTCAAGAGGACAGAGCTTCACCCCTATTGGGCAGCCAAACTTGGCAACATCACCCACAACCGTCATGGCTTTAGAGTCGTGAAGGATGCACGAGAAAAGGGGTTGTGGCATCTTCCTCTGTGGTTAATGAGGGACAGTGAGGCCAGGAAGTGTGTGGCAGGCCAGGCTTTGAAGGAAGGATCTGAGAGGGCAAGAGGCCCTGAGAAGCTGTTGGGTGAAGCTGTTGAAAATGAAGCCTGGATTGTGTTGGGTGCCCCCAAATGTTTGACATGAGCTGCATATAGAGAGTGGAACCAGTCTGAGAGAGAAGTATCTCACAAGCAGCAAAACCAGAAGGGCAGAGCCATCTAAGCCCTGTGACATGAGACTACAGGGTTTGCAGTTTGCGCCACTGGGTCCCAGTCTTGGTTTGATCCAACATTCCCTCCCTCTGTCCCCCTTCCTTCCTTTTAGAATGGTAATGTACATTCTGTGCTATCATGGGTTGGAAGTATGTAATCTGCTTTTTGCATTTCCAGGTGGTTACGATTATGGGACCGTCTCTACTCAGAAGAGACTTTCGACTTTTGAACAATCTTAAGACTGCAAACGACTATGGGTGCGTTTGAAGTTGAACTAACTGCATTTTGTGTAGCAGGAATCTTAAAGAGTCTTATTAATAAAATCAAACCTGTGGCCAGTTATTAGGGTGAATGCTGGAAGGTCAGAGAAGCAGAACAAGCCACAGCTAACCTCACCTGGCCAACTTCTCAGCTGATCTTGTTTCCTCGGACTGGAAGCCTCTGTGTTCTCATATCCGGATGGCTCTCAGCTGAACTGTGCTACTCAAAACCTAAAAGCTTAACCAGCCAAATGCTTAACCAGCCAAATGCTTCTAGTTTCTGGTCCTCACGCCTTATATACCTTTCTGCTTTCTACCACCACTCCCTGGGATTAAAGGCTGGCTTTCTGGGATTAAAGGCGTGAGTCACCATGCTTGGCCGTATCCTTGAACACATGGATCTCTGCCTCTGGAATGCTAGGATTAAAGGTGTGAGTGCCACCATTTTCTAGCCTCTGTATCTAGTGGCTGTTCTGTTCTCTGACCCCAGATAAATGTATTAGGGTACACAATATTTTGGGGAACACAATACCACCACAGTTTTGCATTGTGATATGGCCATAAGCCTATGGGACCAAGATGTGGTTTGAATGAGAATGTCCTCTACAGGCTCATATATTTGAGTACTTGGTCCCCAGTTGGTGGGACTGTTTGAGGACTGGGCTGTGTGGCCTTGTTGGAAGAGGTGTGTCACCGGTGGTGAGCTTTGAGGTTTCAAAAGACTCGTTTGATTCTCAGGGATCAAGATGTAATGGATGAGCTGCTGTTTTGCTCTACCATCAGGGACCCTCACTCTTGAAAACAATAAGCCAAATAAAGGTCTTCTTTTATAAGTTGCCTTGGTTGTGGTGTTTTATCACAATAATAGAAAAGTAACTAAGACAAGCTGGTAAAGTAAGAAAATTGAGAGTCAGGGAAAATAGGAATAATATACTTTAGAGAAATGTGGGAGTGAGGAAGAGATAATGGATAATGTATAATGTATAGGCATTTTAAATGATGGCAGATCCAATTTGAAATAAGAAAATATTTCATTCAGCTTTCCAAGACTCTGTCTCAAGAAGTTTAGTGAATTCTCCCTGTACTTAGGACTCAATATCACTCTCAGTGGGTTGTGACAACATATTTTTAAGCATCAAAAATATTTCTAAATAGTTGCTTTCAATGACATGATTCTCAACAGAGGTTGAGTAACCCCTGTCAAAATGCTAAAACAAAACTATTTTAAGTTTGGGATTCTTTTTTTAGTTTAAAAAAGTTGCATAACATAATGAGATAACTTAGGACAAGACCCAAGTCTAACCAGGAAATTCTTGTACATTTTATACAACGTTAGGTACACAATCCTGAAGGTAATACAATAGTTTTAGTGTGCCTGTGTATTGACTGCAATTTGCCACTCTGACCTCATGTTGGCAGTCAGAAAGTTTCAGGTTTTACAGCATTTTCATATTTCACATTCTTAAGTTAGGAATATACATCCTGAATTCTATTATATATTTTATGACATAGCATGTTTATGATATTAATGACAATGAGCTACAATAGCTGTGTACTTCCCATTTCAAATTAGTGAGTTTGTTAAGTATATAGTAAGCAAAAGAATAAATATTGAGTAGTAGATAAAAGCAGCAGATAGCAAAACATCATTAATTCAGGAGCTCCCAACACCCAATAGTATCTTAGGGTTTCTACGGCTGTAAAGAGACACCATAACCACAGCAATGCTTATAAAGGAGGACATTTATTTGATGCTGGCTTACAATTCAGAGGTGATGCATGATGGGGAAGCATGTTGGCATACAGGCAGACATGGTTCCTGGAGCTCTACATCTGGAGCCATAGAGAGCAGGAAGAAAGAGAGAGACTGGGCCTGGCTTGAGCTTCTGAAACCTCAGAACTCCCCCCCAGTGGCACACCTCATCCAACAAGACCACACCTTCTAATAGCGCCGCTCCCTACGGACCTATGGGAGCTATTTTCACTGAAACCACCACATAATAGAGACACTGGAGTAGTCCAAGAGAGACCTCAAACAAGATAAAATAATCAAATCAGGGCTTATAAACACTCACCCGAAATCAACTAATAGTGAATATCCTTGGCCGCTTTCAGGAATGTATGGCCTTGGTATAGGTGGTAAACATGCTTCTTATATACAAGTTTACCACTCACTATTACAACCTGAACATTCTCTATTAACATTTTCAGAAAAATTGAATTGAATGTTGATATAAGGACACTGAAATGAATAATAACCCCTTCACATAACTGTGCCCAAATCATCAAGAGCCAATGAGAGAAGCACTTCAGGGAGGTGTTTCTGGTTCACATAGGAGCCTTGTATGTACAGAACATATGGGAGCCTCATCATCAGAGCAAAGGGCAATTGGTAGCTGTAGTGCTTTCCATAGAAGTAGCACCCTGCTTCAAACATTTCCCTTAAGCAAAAACAAAGGCCATAGGTTTCTGCAGATCATTTGGCAAGAGGCAAGAAACTTATCCTGCTCAGCCACTTTCCATGGCTTCCCAGACACAATCATTTCAGAACCAGGATCACTTAGAACTAATTTCTCCTTTGAATGCCTGTATTTCAGAACACACTGTGTGGATGGCATGCTATCTAGAAGGGACACCCTGGTGATTCTCTTGCTCTGTTCTCTCCTTTCTGGCACCTTCCTTTTTAGATGTGGAAATGAAATAATTTACCAAGGTGATTAAGAACATAGGAGTCAGCATTAGACTAGGAGGCTTGAGACTCTCAGGATGTCTAGGAATTCCCAAGGACTCAACACCTGCTCCAGAAACCTCAGGCTCTCACTGAGACATCCATGCTTGCACCGAGGGCATATGTGTATTGAGTCCTCTGTACTGAGCATATGTATATCTGTTATGCAAACACAATGAGATAATTATTCACACTACACCCTGATTACTTACCGACCCAATTGCTTTGGTCCTGAGCTTGCTTTTATAACTTATGCAAGGCCAAAGAGCTTCTGTGTAATAAAAATTCTCCTGGCAATAGGTTTAAGTGGCATTAGTGTGTTGGAGCCAGCGCCCACTGTCATGTGAGAGCTGGAGACATGTTTTTCTGAGTTCTGATGTCACATCAGTAGCTAAAAATGAGCCATTTTTTTTTAACCTCAGAAATTGGCAAACATTCGAAATCGGGGTGTCCCACCGTTTCCTAGCACGTCACAGCCTCTGTCCCCCTAAAGAATGAAGAAATCAGAAGGTATCTGTTAACAGCAGTTTTAAAACTAGACCCAAAGCATGCTCTACTAGAAAAGAATGTTCTTCGAAAGTGTAAGCTCATATTATCTCAGAACATGTAAATAAAAGGGAGGAATTTGAATATCTACCAAAGAAATGAGCCTTTGGGAGCTGCTGGGAGCAAAGCTATATTAAGATAATGCCTCTTTGCTTGTTTTCTAATTAAACTAATTGAATTCAGAGTGTCTGGGGGAAGCACTAGAGACATTTATCTTGAGGGGATGATGATCCCGAAGCTCTGCAATCCTCTTAGGGCACTAAGAAGGCAAATCCGAGGACGCCTGTTTGCAGCAGCCTTGACCACACTTACGGCTGTGTTTTTGTCTTCCTTCTTGTTCTGGGAAGCCTGCTCCACTCACTGCCATTCTCAGACCACTCCACTCAAATGAACACACTCAGACTTTATCCCCCCAGGCTCCCTTTTCAAACAGTCTAACACATTCACTTTTATTAGTTTAATTTGCAGAGTGGAGACAGACTCAGGACACAGTCAGAGGACGAGCCCATCATGAACACAAACATTCAAACATCAAGGCTGGCTTTTACTTCTCTCTTTTGTAAACATGTAATGACATCAACTATACATACCATCTCAACCATTTTTTAAGTAAATAATTCGTTGGTGCTAAGTACCCTCACACTGTTGCACAACCATCTCCACTCTCCAGCTCCACAACATTTTCATTTTCCCCAGTTCTGGGCCCATTAAATAATAATGTCCCACTATCTTCTCAGCTCAGTGCCTAGCAACCACCATCCTACTTTCTGCCTCTATAATTTGACTCTAAATACATCGTGTGAGAGGAATTATACAGTATTTGTCTTTTCCTAATTGACTTATTTCACCTAGCATAATGTCTTCAAGGTTTAGCTACATTGTAGCATGCATCAGAATTTTTGAAAGGCAAAACAATATTATCTCCCATTATTTATATATACCACATCTTGCTTCTCTGCTCACCCACTGATGGACACTTGTGTTACTTCCATCTTTTGGTTGTTGTGAATAATGTTGCTGTGGGCATTAGTCGCTACAATTCTATTTAAATCTCTACTTTGAATTCTCTTGAGGCTCTACTCAGAAGCAGAATTACTAGATCACATATTGACTGTTGAAGTTTTTGAGGAGCTACTAAACTGTTTCCTTCAGCAATGGTATGGTTTTACATTCTCATGCAAAAGAGTGCCAACTTTTTCATATCCTTTTCTTCAAAAACAGACATCCAGTAAGTGTGAAGTGGTGTCTTATTGTGATTTTGATATATACTTCCCTGGTGATGAGTGATTTTGAACACTTTTCACATCCCCATTGGGCATTTTCATGTCTTCTTTGGAAAAAAATACTTCTTTAGCTCCTTTGCTTACTGTGCAAATCTGTTAATACTTTGAAAAAAATGATTGAGATATGTGTGTTCTTTATATATGTTAATAGTGATCCTTTATCTGACACGTTTTGCAAATATTTTTCTGTTTCTGTGAAAATTAGCACTGAATTTTTGATTTGACTTGTATTGAAATACAATGTATCCTAAGAGACTACTATAAACAATTATAGACCAATAATTTGGATAGCCTAGCAGACATGGATAAATTCATAGAAATATATAATCTACCAAGACTGAATTATGAAGAATCAACTATCTGAACAGACGAATATTACCAAAGGAGCTGTAACCAGTAACTAAAAACATGCTCCTAACAATGAAAAGCCCAGGACCAGATGGCTTCATGGGAGAATTATTTCAATTAATTAAAGAAGAATGAGTGCATCTGAAACTTTTCCAAAGAAATGGAGCCAAACAAATTCACCTTACTCTTAAACAATCCAGAGAATCAAAGTAGAAAATATTTATCAAAGCTACTACATGCTAATATACTTGAGAAATCGGGGCTAAAAAAATCTTAAAATCCTGGCAAATCCAATGTAACATTACAAGTATCATTGCCATGATCTAGTGGGGGTTATCTCTTGGATACAAGGATGATTTGACCCTTCTCATGCATAAAACATGATATACACATCTACACACTGAAAGATAAAAAAACAGAAGATCCTCTCAATGCACATAGCTGACAAAATCCAACATTCCATTCTTCTTCTTTCTTTAATTTAACGGGGGGATGTCCTGTTTTCTAGGTTAGGTCAACTTCTGTCACCTTATAGTCAGGCCAAAGGGTCCTGACCACCCTGCTTTTGGTCCTACAGAGATGAACAAGTCACAGTCCCCTCTCCCTGCCCTTGGCCTTAGTCCATGTCAACATCATGGACATCTTGATAACATGTTGACCAAGTCTTCTGTGTCATCTTCCATATGCTGTCTTATTCTATTTTCACAGCACCCCATCAAGTCAATATTACGGTGATCTCTTCTCTCCTACAGCCCTAGCTTCAGGATCTCTGGCCTCTTTTTCTCTAACATGGTGCAGTCCACTGTCCTTCTAACGCCTCCTTCCTGTTATGATTCAGGCCCTTCTTCCCACTCAGCAGCCAGGCAACTATTCAAAAATGCAAATCAAAGCTGCAGGTGGTGGTATACACTTGTAATCCCAGCACTCTGGAGTCTGGGTCAGGAAGACCAGGATGTCAAGGTCGACCTCAGATCCAAGTTCCAGATCAGTCGGGGCAACGGAGTAAGACCATGTCTCCGAACAAAACAAATCAAAACATAAGGCAGATGACCACATTCCTTGACTAAAACTCCTCCAGACTGTTATACTTAGGATTAAATCAAAACTCCTGGCACTGCTCTGTAAGACTCATCCCTTTCCCAGATTTGGAACCAACTCACTTGACACTTAGGAAATCTCAGATCCTCCCTGCCTCAGGATTTTCACACTAACTATTCTCTTTCCCAGGGGAGCCTCTCTCTAATTTTCTTATGTTCTTTATGGTCATTCTATTTTTCCCATAGCACCAAGTGCTCTTCAAACCTGTGCTCCTTGTCATGTATCTACTGGTTTGGTGCCTGACTCTCATTGGAATCTAAGCTATGAAAATAAAGAACTCATCTGCTGGATCCCTGCACCCATGTTACATATGCGACAGATGATTTAATGCCATTCTGAGGAACTCTACTTGACATGTGAGGAAACTATTAAGCAAGGTGTCTGTCTCACATAGCTGCTAATGACACAGATACACATTTTAAAAAACATTTTTATACTTAGCTATCCGGAGTTTTTTAAAATATTATTTCCTGTGTGTTTGAAAATGTCAAACTTTTTTGCTTTTTCTCCCAAAGAGCCCACAGGAATCATTTGATCACTTTCAAAGGGCATCAACTGTCTTGTTAGCATTAGTGCTGGCTGGGGTTCCCCTCACAGTCTTTGATGTGAGCCTTCATTAACTGAGGAGACAGGGCTTCCCTTGCAGGGCCACTGGCACCTTGCTGTAAGACCATGCCATCTCAGGGGATGCCATTCTTTGTCCTCAGTGGCTCTGGCAACTCCACGACACTCTATTTGGGTAGCTAACTCATTCGGTTTACTGCAATTTTGTGGACATTTTTTTAGGTTCATTTTCTTGTGTTTTCTCCCTTGACCCTTTAAGCCCTAAAAGTGCTGATCCTATATGTCCTGATGAATCTAATTAGCCCCAGATGCTTTCAATAGCGTCTCAGAGGCTGCCCAGAAGTGTCTTCATTCAAGTGGAGGAGCTTGGGCAATCACTGAAGGCCTTGTAAGTTAAATGAATGATCTTCAGTGAAACATAACTTGGAAGTCTGAGAGGTCTCTGCAAGGACTTACAAAAGCAAGCAAACATCAGTTGGCATACACACTCCATCTTTCCAGGGCTTGGGAATCACATAGTCTAAGAAGGATCCTCTTTAGATCTAAATGGAGCTGTGCAAATACAGTTTTCCAAGGCTAATAGCACTTTAGAGTTAAGTAAAGAAGCAAGATTTCAGAATCTGTGGATTCGTTACACTGTTCTATTTTGCGTTAGGTTTAAATTTTTCATAATAAAGTTTTTTTAAAAGATGATTTTAGAAGGGTTCTGAACCTGAATTTGATCCGTGTGATTCCACATTTTTAGACCACTTTCTAATGTTAAGAAAAACCTGTCAATTGTTCTGTGCATGCAGATGTAGTCCAAACAGAAAGGAGGGGCTTGGAAAATAGCTCAGTTGGTAAAATGTTCGCCAAGCAAGCACAAGGATCAGAATTTAGTCCACATAAAAAAAGCAGGTATTTTGGTAGACATTTCTAATTCCAGCACTGGGGACTCTGGGGGCTGGCTGGCCAGGCAGGCTAGTCAGTCAGAGAGTTTCAAGCCTGTGAATGACATTATCTCAAAGCAAATCAAAATAAATGTAACACATCTTAAACTAATATTCCACAACAGTGAATGTGCTTAGGGCCATCCACCCAGAAAACGGCATATTTTATGTTGTATATATTTTACCAGAATTAAAAGTGAGAAGAGATATTTTTTTAAAGAGAAAAATTAAGAACCAACTCCAGACATAAGGAGGTGGAGGATTCAGAGACTCTCTTAACTGTTCTAGTGTTACCGTCAAGGGGTGTGTTTCAGTCTGGGGGAAGGAAACTCTTGTTGGGGTTTTCCAGAAGTGCATGCTGAGGTTGTGTGGGGCTGTATCGGATTTCTAACACTTACTGGGAATCCTTTACACCTGGTGATGACGATTCTGTTGAGAGCTTGGACTGATTGTGGGACATGAACAAGAGGACAAGAAAAAGATGACAGATCATTCCAGAAGCCCCTGTGCTGAGCAGCGGAGCACTCTGGGCTCCCAACTCCTGCATTGGATCTGAGGGGCTACACAAAAAACTCTTCTTGTTCTAAAACCTTGGGGGCACAATTTTTTTTTTTTTTTTTTTTAGTTTCCTTGGGGGAATAAAAAGACAAATTTACTCTTCAGAACAGTGAGTATGTTTATTTCATTTTCATGCTTCATGCTTAGGCCCTAATCCACACTGAATTAAATTTTTTGCTATTGTGTGAGGTAAGTCTAGATTCAATGCATTTATGCGTATTTAATTCAATCGTGAGATTGCACTGGTACCACTGTTGAAACTCATTTGGTTGGGAATAAAGAAGTCGATAGTGTACAGTCGTTAGTGATAGGAAAGGCACAGGATGGATATGGTGGTGTTGGCACAGGGAGTCTCCATGGTGATGGAATAATTCTGTATCTTGATTGTGGTGATGGTTGCACAAACCCAGCAAGTGATGAGAGCAAACTAATTGCACACAGTGAACCATTGTCAACGTCCTGATGTTGACATTGTGCAATATTAGAAACAGAGAAGTGGGAGGAAGTACACGGGACCTCTCAGAACCATCTTTGCAAAAGTCTGACGTGGACATACAGGTCTATTTCTGGGTTCTGTGTTCTGTTTCAGTGATCGGTCTGCATCAGTACCATGTTGTCATGGTTACTGAAACTTCAAGAAAGCCTCGAGCTATCAAATCTTCCAATCTTGCTTTCTTTGAGATTCATTCTACCTTTCTAACTTTATTTGCCTTTTAAATGAAACTTTAGGAGTGGCTCACCCCTTCCTCGTGTGGAGTTATGGCTGGGATCTCTCTGACTCCACCAACGGGAGGTTTGAATTCCAGATCACCTTAACACTTCTGATACGTGGATGTGCTTCAGTTTTCTGTGTACAGGTTTTCCATAATTTTTTTTGCTCAATTTATTGCTAAGAATTTCATTTCCTAAGGCTATTGGAAATAAAATCATTTCAAATCTCATTTTAAAAAAAAAAAAAAAAAGGTGAGAAAAGGTCTTACTAGGTAGTCTTGGGCTGGCCTGGAACTGTGCAGGTAGACCAGGCTGGCTTCACACTCACAGAGCTCCATCTGCCTCTGCCTCCTGAGTGCTGGGATCAAAGGTGTGCGCATCACACCTGGCCCTGGACCTCTGTTTTAGTCAGAGTTCTCTAGGCTCTAGAGGAATATAACCAAATAAACATATATATGTATACATATTCTCTCTCCACATATACACATACATATGTATATGTATGTATGTATACATATATATTTATATGAATTTATTAAGCGAGCTTTAAAATAGTACAATGGCCTAATTACACCAGAGGCTGAGTGCCTCGCTAACTAACCATGGTAGTCCTAGAATAGCTGTCTCTCACTAGGGGCACTACTAGCACTTGGTCCACAAGGTGGAGTGCCTTAGCAGTCATAATTCTGGCACCAGAAGCCTAGAGGGCTCCTGGAGAGGTGCCGGTGGGTTCCTGTTCCAAGACGGAAGTTTGGAAACACTGTCTGCAGTCAGGGAAGGAAGCAGCAGCAGCAGCAGTGGGGAAATGAACTCTACGGTAAGAGAGAAGGGCAAGCCAGCGAAAGGCAGGAGTCAACTTCCTCCTGAAATAACCTTTTTTATCTGGGCTCCTATGGAAGGTGCCGTCCACCATCCAGGCTAGGTGGATGAGGCAGTCTGCTGGTCATCATGAGGTAGGGACCAGTGATCCCTGGATCAAGTTTGCTAGCTAGCTTAGCCAAGCCGGTGGGCTCTGGATTCAAATGAAACACTCTGTTGTAGAATATTATTTTAAGGTGTGTTACTTTTGTTTATGTTGCATTTGTTTAACTCTGTGAAGCTGTGTTACTGTGTCTGTCTAAAACACCTGATGGTCTAATGAAGAATGGCCAATAGCAAGGCAGGAGAAAGGCTAGGCAGGGCTGGCAGGCAGAGAGAATATATAGAAAGAGAAATCTGGGAAAAAGAAGAAGTAGCCAGAGAAGGAGGAGGACTCCAGGGGCCAGCCAGCTACACAACCAGCCATGGAGTAAGAGTAAGATTTATAGAAGTAAGAGAATGGGAAAAGCCCAGAGGCAAAGGTAGATGGGATAATTTAAGGAAAGCTGGCAATAAACTAACCAAGCTAAGGCCAGACATTAATAATTAAGAATAAATCTTTGTGAGTGATTTATTTGGGAACTGGGTGGTGGGCCCTCCCAAAAGCGTGAAAAACAACCAACAACAACACTCTGCCTCAATATATAAGGTGGAGAGTAATTGAGAGAGAAGACATCCAGTGTCAACATCTGGCCTCCACATGCATCTGGAACACGAATGTGAATATGCATGTACACTTGCACACACAACACAAATGCATACACATGCAAAAAAGAATCCTGCATTTGAGTTTCTGATTTGAGTCTCACGATAAGTTGCTAAATGAATCTTGGCTTGGGAATAGGAGAGAATTTCAAACAAGTTGTGAAAAGCCTTTAAGCATACACCTGTCATTTTATACTGCATGTTTATACAAAGTGGCTTATCCTCAGCATTGAATATTTCTAGACTTTTAAAAATGTGGTTTTTGTTTTCTTGAGACAGGGTCTCATGTAGCCCAGGTTGGCCTCAAACTCACTCTATAGCCAAGGCTGGCCTTTAATTCATGATCACCCTGACCACACCCCAGCACATCATGCCAGATCATACTACTCCAGTTAACAACAAATCCCCCATGTTCTGGGATTCTAGGTATGTGTCAAAACATTCAGCCTAAAATCAAAATATTGATTAACTCCAAAAAATGTTGAAGATAATGTCCTACAGTATCAACTATTCAGCAAAGAACTAATATTTTGTGTAGAAATGAATAAGTACACCTATCTTCTTAGAATATACATGTTATTTTAATAAATACTAAAATTATATGTAAAGTTCTTTCAATTTTTTGTCAATTGTTGTCAGTGAATATTCACTTATATACCCATATATACCAGTGTGTGTAAAAATTTCTCAGGTAAAAGGGGTCACAAAAAAAGGTTTAGGAAGCCTTAAACCTAATATATACATCCTCCCTGCCCCAACCCATGCATGTGGGATTTGTTGTTAACTGGAATAGTATGATCTGGTATGATGTGCTGGGGTGTGGTCAGGGTTAGTGCTTAGTGTCTGTCATGCTATAACTCAACGTGTATACTCTTGTATGGGGTGGTATGACTTGATTATATTATGGCTGTGCTGTGATATGGTGCAATGTTGTGGTATTATGGTATGGCACAGTGCAGTGGTGCAGTGTTGTGGTGTGATGCGGTATTATGCTGTGCTGATGTGGTGTGGCACTATGGTATGCTGCTGTGATGTAATGGTGGTATGGTGTGGTAGTGTGTAGTAGTGCTATGATGTGACGCTGTGGTGTGGCATATTGTGACTTAAGTGGAATCCTGGCCAGTCCTCTGCAGGGTATGCAGCTCCATTGGGGCAATAACCAAATGGCATTGTGGTAATTGGGGCTGTCAAAATGAAGTGGCAATTTAGTGATGTCCTTGGGCATGGCTTCATATTTTATTAGAAAGCCAATCTTTGTGCCATCCAGCAGCTGCTCTATTGAATAATTAGACCGTGTTTTTATGTTACAACAAAATGAACCAATCCCGGACTGACACGGCACCTCTCACCCAGCCCAGCTCACCACCCCATTGATCATAGGACTGAGACAGCCATCAACTAAATGTGTCATTTAAAACTATATTTTAAAGTTTCTTATATAAAGTGAATCACAAATCATACTAATTCTGATAGGAGATGGGTGTGGTTTTAAAGTGTGTCTGTGGTGTGAGGGGCTGTGACTGGCTACAAGGTGAATCCACCTCAAACATGGCACCAATATTCTCCAGAAATTTCTGAGCAGAGCTAAACATTGCAAAGGGCCATCAATTCTGAACTTTACTACTTGGCTTTATTTGCTTGCTTTTATAACATGAAGCTGCATCGCATACACTGTATCCACGAACCCAGGTATGTACCCATGTTTTTTTTTTTTTAATCTTATTACCCTCTAATAGAGAATTTCTTCTTAAGAAAATTGTTCTCTACCAATATTTGTGTCCTGTGAATAGATTCACTGAAAATCTCCTTTTATGTTGTTTTGGTTGGTGTTGGCTAAACAGCTCTAAGCATTTCAGAGGCAAATCTTTGATTCACTGTCTTTGAAAGAGCTGATGTTAGGAAAAAGACACGGATACCTACCCAGAAAACTAGCTCAGCATGTCAGTGTAATGTCCTGGGAGGTGGGCTGAAGGGTAGGATTTAGAACAACAGGAAGAGAGATGGGGAGGGAGGGAGCTAAATGGGAAAAGAGAGGCTTCTTGACCGAAGTTCTTAGTGCGTTAGTAATATCTGTCTACCCTGTGCAACCACTGCTGTCAGAGTTCAGACAGAGGGACCATGCTCAACTCACAGCTAGCAGTAGCTGTCCTAGCATCCCTCAACCCTGACCTTTGCCTCCTTCAAGGTCATTCTGCACCTACTGACGCCCCCCAGTGCAGAGGGCTGGGGAAGTCTGCTTTCTGCCTCTGCTTCTAATTTTTGACCACGTCTGTAACTACCACTGTCACTTGGCTGAAATCATGTCTGCTACAGCTTAGATAGGCAATGTCCCCTGAAAGGATCATGTGTTGGGGTCTTGTCCTCCAGCTGGTGGTCTTCACTGGGACAATGACAAATGGTTCTTGGGGAAATTTGGGTTGCCAATATGAAGTGTCCATTTAGTGATTTTTTTTTTGAGGTTCTGGAAACCTTAGGTGGTAGGACTCAGCTGAAGAAAGTGGATCACTGGGTGTTTCTAGTCCCTGGCTTCCCACTCCATCCTCTCTCCTTCCTTCTCAGTCCCATGGAGCCAAGCAACCATGAGCTCTTTAATCTTTCTTCTCTTTACTGTTTTTATGTCAGATATTCGGTCACAGAAACGAAGTGACTTGCACAGTATCTAAGAGCCAAATTTAAGAAAAACCATCATGGATCTCAAGGATGCTGGGAGGAGGAGGTGGTGTGATGTTTGATTGCTGTCACCTGGAGTCTTGGTGCTAGGTGACCACCCTTTCCTCCGTGACTTTCTCTGTGGGTACCTAGCATCACTCCTACGGTTGGACATCATGAGACCCTGCACACTAAGGAAGAAAGCTGGAGAGGAAATGCCACTTGTTTTTGTTTGATTCCTTCTCACTGTCTTAAAGATCTTTAACCAGATGGCTCTGTACCATAATTATAGCTAATTATTTCCTAGTTACTCGCAGCTATAATGACAACAAAAGTGTGTTCCCTGCTGCAAGGGCTAGTTAGTGCTCTGCTAGGGACATCAAGATTTACCGAATGGTTTGTCTATGTTTGTAGACAGCTTTATCATCATGACTTCCCTAGATGTATTTGCCGTGTTATGATGCATTATGGCCATTCCCCCACCCCAGGAGACCTGTCTTCCTGCAGGTGCCCCCCCCCTTCCACTACCACACCACCCCTCACATCACAGAACACTTCTGTTCTGCTGATTGCTTGATTTCTGTGAAAGTGGCTTGTGCCTTTTCTTTAATGGTATCCAAGTCCATGTTCTGGAGGTTCTGCAACTGCCCAAGGATAGAATCCTTCTCCTCTTCCTCATCTTGGTCTTCATCTACCATCTTTCGAAGATCTTCTGGCAAATCCACATCATCCCCAGCCAACTGGATTTGTGTCTCATCGATTTCACTCTGTGTGAAAATATAAGAAAAAGAAACATATGGAGAAATAACTCTGAAATTGGCCAACTGGATAACCAGTCAAATAAAATGTAAAAGCAGTGTAAAACTAAAGGCCTGTGAGGAGTGAGGGATGGGAGCAACAAGCTTTTGTTGTGCTGTGACCCTAAACCTGGAGGCAATGGCAACGACTACAGCTCCATGGTGGGAGGTCCTTTCCTCTAGGCATCTTTGGCTGACTAGGGCCTTCTATCCCCAAAGGTTTCCAACTGTGCTCCCAGGCCAAGCAGCACTGGCATAATCTAGGAGACTATTAGAAATAGAAATTCTGTGATCTTACCCCAGACCTACTGGATCAGAAACCCTGGTAATGGTACCCATAAATGGAAGTCCAGAAGTGAAGTGTCTGGGACTGGAGTTACAGATGTTTTTGAGCCACCATGTGGCCTCCACAGGCACATGCTTGCCTGGTGCCCATGGAAGCCAGAATAGGACATTGGATCCCCTGGAATCAAAGTTACAGACTGTTGTGAGTCCCCATGCCATGTGGGTGCCAGGAACTGAACATAGGTGTTCTGTAAGAGCAGCCAATGCTCTTACCGTGGAGCCACACCTCCATTCCAGAAGCCCCCTTTGGATGTACACAGGAGCTGGAGGTCCATCCCAGCTCTTGTTCAGAGCAGCACTATACATCCTGCACAGCCTGCCAGCCTCACGCCCTGACTTGTGAGTTTGGCTGACCCCCACTCTAGCGGTGGCATTTGAGTTGGCAGTGACTATCCATGACTCCATTAGTTCAATCTTTATATTTTAGTGGTAACTCCTGCTCAACAATCGCCCCTTCCTTCCTTTCTGCTGTCCTGGCCCCCCTCAGGGATACAGACTCATGTCATGTCATACAACCCGACCTTGGCTCCCCAGTGCTTGGAGATTAGTGTGGCATGTATCCCGTGTGTGTTATAGGTGTGGTTCCTTTTTGGCACTCTGATGACTGCCTCTATTGCCAAGTAACCTGGCTGCAGCAGGATTTTTCTAGTGTACTGTTCCTGGGTTCCTGCCCTTTATCCTGTAGTGCTCTTGGTAAGGAGAGAAAGCTAATGAAAATAAAAAAGTTCCTCTGGGAAAGGTTCATAGTAGCTTATGTCCCAGATGACAGCTCTCAAAACATTTTCTATTAGGTTGGAACATATGGTGAACTTTATTTCAGGACTACAGAGGGATCAAAGGGCATTAGAAAGGGTGATGATAGAAAGGGCCTGTGTTAGCGCCCACCCTGTAGGTTTTGTTCAGCCTTGTATTTGCTACTAAAGCTCATGAAGTCACTCGTGGTCATATACCTTTTAATCAGGTCACACTGATTTGACTTAAGACAGATTAGTATCTGCTGAGTTCCTTGGTAAAGTCAATACCTAAGGGAGATGGAAATGCCCCTCACCTGGGTGCCTAGCGGAGATGATCAGAAACCAGTTGTCACAAGAGCTGGGAGACGTATCATTATTCTTCATCTCTGAAGGGGCTTGGAGGGACATGGTGGCTGAAGTCTTCCCCCAGCTCTGATGATCTTCTTTAGGTGAGCCTGGGGATATGGAACCCAGCAACCTTTCCCTGGGGGCTCAGTTATCTGCCTCCAAGTAGAAGAACAGCAAATCTGGCTCTAGACTGAGCTAGCGAGGCAGGTGCTTGAAGCCTTTGGGGGAGATGCTCCTCATATAGGCCCTCTCTATAGACCTCCAACTCAGCCTCTGGAGATAATACAGCCCAGCCCTGCACTTGGCAGGTGACGTGGCCCCCCCACCCAGTGCCTAACAGATTAATTAGTTCCTACTCAGAGCATTGTGAGAGTAATTAGTAAATCCCCAGGGGCTCCCAGCCAATCCTGTGTTTCTATTTGTTTCTATTTACCTATCCTAATGGCCTGCTTTCCTTCTAGATTATCCTCTGGGCCTTTCTGCTGGAGTAGTGAGAAGAAGACTTCATCCAGTTCCCTCTGAATTTCTGCAAAACAGGACCATTGCAACCCCCAATCAAATGTAAATGATTTAAAAGACAATCCTGGGGGTCCTGGCCTCTCCCCTATGATTGAGAGTAAAATCTCTGCACATGTCAGCAGGTCAGACTCTGGACAGAATGCCTCTGGACAGAGTGACCACTGTGGGCCCAGAGGCTCAGGCACTAGCAGGCAGGGGGAAGCATCTGTGCCAGCCAGCCAGTGCTCTGAAACTCCAAACCTATTCTCCTCACAAGGGGCGGGGATCTCCCAGCTCCAACTGCCTGGATAACCTTAGCACAAAGCATCCCTCTTAAGCACCCAAGAAAGTGTCTTAAAGGCTTCCTCCCTCATCCACTTGTCCAGGGAAGATGGATCCACCGTGCCTGGCAATGTGGAGGAGGGTCTCCATCACACTCCACTTCCACCAAAGTTGCTCTCACAACGGGACTCCCTCTAGCAGCAACAACATCCCCGGGGCCTTCCTAAAAGTGAATTTTTGGGTCCTACCCAGAGCTGCTGATCCAGACACTTAGGCCAGACTGAGTTTGATCTAAGCTCCCAGTGTTTCTGGTGCTATTCAAGCCTGGGACCCACCACTTTACACTCCTTGAAGGTGGGATGCAGCTTGCTCGCCTTTCTTCTCTGAGTCCAGCAGAGCCTGATGCGTACCTGTTATTGGCCTCAGAGAGCCTACGGCATCCTCTTTCCCATGACCAGTTCTGATCTCAAAGCTATCCACTCATCCTTACACTCCCATTGGGAGTCAAGGTCATCTGCTGCAGAGTCCAGTTGCCTGATGAGACGGCAAGCTACTGACTCACATGGTGTGTGAGCTGCACCACCATACCCAACTTCCAGAACTTTATTTCCTCGACATACATTGAGGCTCATGCTGTTTGCCTCTGAGTTGGAGGGGATTGTTGGATGATCACTGAGCTGGTCCTAGAGCTAGGGCTGGCTTAGTGGGTGTCATTTGTAAAGTCTGTAGCCTCCAACTGTCCCCCTCTAAGGTGACCTACAGCACATGGAAGGCTGAAGGACTGGCAGCTGGAAGACCTGGGGTCAAGTCCCAAATCTGTCAATCACTCTGTGATCTGGGGCACCTTATTTTCCATGTCAGAAGTCGAGTGGGAGAGCCACTTAGAGTATATTGAATAAGACATGTCATGAAAACCCCCTGCCCCAAGCTTCCAGCCCTGGACAAAGGGTAGCAGTGGTTAGGAGTATGTCAGAGGAAGGTGAGAAGCTCTTTGTTTAAGCTTCTGCTGAAGGGTCTTTAGGACAGAGAAGGCCTGAGATAGACTAACGCAAAGGCTGAGAGAGAGCACAGCCTGGAGCCAAGACCACGAGAACAAGGAGAGTGAGTAGGATGGATGGAGCAGACTCCGAAGCCTTGTTTCCACCTCCCCTAAGGAACTACCTGCTGGTGGGACCTTGTCTACTCCTCGGACCGTGACTGTTTTATCCAGATTTTACTGCCCATTGACAAATCTTTGGTTGGGAGACCATGAATATTCCGACACTGTTCACACTTCAGGAAAGGCAGCCACGCCTCAGTACAGCCCCCTTTACAAAAGTACAGGTACAGACAAGAACCAGAATCACTGTGGGGACTGGAAGCAGCTCTGGGAGGGGGCAGGACCAAGAGTCTAAAGGGCTCGATGAGTAAGTCAGTATCCAATCAGTGGACTCGGGTCATACTTCCTTCTTAGAGGCTGTTTTGTTGATATCATTTCTAGAAACATATCCCCATTCATTTCCTCCTATTTTTTTTTTAAACAGGTCTCATTTAGCCCAGGCTTGCTTTGAACTCACTATGTAGCCAAGGGTGGCTTTGAACTCCTGATCCTACTGCTTCCACTACTCAAGTGCTGGAATTAAAGATGTGTGCCGCCACACCCAATTTATTATTGTTGTTGTTACTGAGACAGGGTTTGGCCCTGCAACATGGCTGGTCTGGTTGTTACTATGGAGCCTGGCTGGCCTTAAACTTTTGGCAATCCTGCTGTCCCAATCTCCCAAATAAGTGTTGGGATTACAGACAAGTATCAACTGGCTGGTTGTCATTTCTAGATATCACCTTGGGCATTTTTTGTTTTGTTTGTTTTGTTTTTCTAAGACAAGATTTCTCTATATAACAGTTCTGGCTGTCCTAGAACTTGCTCTGTAGACCAGGCTAGTCTCAAACTCACAGAGATCTGCCTGCCTCTGCCTCCTGAGTGCTGGGATTAAAGACGTGTGCCACCACCTGCTGGTTATCCTTGGGACATTTTTAATGCAGCTAAGTATAAACTATTTCTGTGCAAGCTGACCATCTTAATCTCTTAATTTTCACCAGACTTATAGGCTTTGTTGCCAGGCTGGATACCCTGTTATTTAAACAGCCCCATATTCTGATAGTGTCCTTCCCTATGACTGACCCCTGACCTTTTACCCAAGAGTGAGCATAACCCTGGATCTCAGACTTCCTCTTCTTTGAGTTTTGTCCCTTCATCTCCGATCACACTTGAGATAAGGCAATGTCATCTCAGATGGTTCTGCCTTCACGAAGCTGAGTGTGGCTAAGCCAATAACACCTGTTTGATGTGAGGGAGATCTGGTTCCATTTGAGGCTTGTTCGTTTATTTTGGGTGTGTGATATATCAAATAGCTGGATGGGTAGAAGTTTCCTGACTATGACATCATCGCCTTCAGTAGTTACTTCTTGCCACAGGTCCTGTGATGCTAGGCAGATGCTAGCAAAAGTGTCGTTTCCTGTGGGTGTGATGGCTTATGCCTATATTTCCTGCACTTAGAGGGCTGAAACAGAAAGTTTCAGTTTGCCAACTTTTCAGCTTGCCAACAGTTCAAGGCCAGCCTGAACTACACAAGTACCAGACCAGCGGCATAGGTCATCATTTTCCTTGTTAGGAGTGTCTTTTTGTTGTTAATCCAGCATGGCTACCGGAGAGGCCCAGCAGGATAGTATGGTCTGCAGGGTCAAGTCAGTTTAGGCTCCCACCATACCATATACAGGCTGTGTAATCTGGAGAAGTTGCTTTGCCTTTCTGAGTTGCAAGTCCATTTGACACTGATAGGCTTTGAAGACTTCAGTGAGAAAGCTGGTGTGGCCAAGGAAATCCTGCCTCTTTGTGTCTCAAAACGTCAGCAGTAGACTGGACATTCAGTCTACTGCTGTTCAGGGAGCTGGGGAGAAGGAGCAAAGAGAACCAGGGCAGGCAGAGGAGGGGAGGAGAGGGGGAGGGAGACAAGGGGAGGGGAGGAGGGAGGCAAGGGGAGGGAATTTCACATAGCCTCCCTTTTGCCTATCAGCAGAAGCAGCTGCTGGAGGGCAGGCCGGCTCAGTGCCTCAGACCCAGCAGAAGCACCAAGGACTTTTAATCCTAAAAAGACTACTGAAGAAGCCTTGAGCCACCTTTATTATTATATATTCTTTTAATGAAGCAAACTTTAAATTAAATTATAGTGGAGTTTTCAATATGACACATTTAAAAGCTGCTGTGTTGAGAGACTTGAGCAACGCCCTTCAAGGGGCAGACAAACACCAGGTGTAACTAAGTCGCACAGCTCAGCAGGGGGACAGCACGCTCTCCAGTGACTGACCCAGATTGACAATTCTGTTAATAGGATTGGGGCGCACTGTGGAACTCTTTTCTCTTATTAATTTGGCCTGACTTACATATACATTCTGAGACGGCTGGGGACAGGGCTCACTTCTAGAAAGAACCTTGTGGCTTTATTTAAAACATATGACTTATATGAATTAGAAAAAAATATGAATTAAAAATATGAATTAGAAAAAAATATGAATTAGAAAAAAATGATATTGAATTGTAATATAAAGTAGCCCTTCATTGTATACAATACCGTAATGTCCAATCCAGCCCTGTTCTTTGCATGAAAATGTATTTGAATGCTCTTCTTATGACAGATTCTTTCTGACGTTCCTGATATGTTGTTCTTTGGGTATGGGGTATTATTCTCTTTCTATTATCCCAGCAACAACCACTCAATCGGCAGTAGTTCTCTCTCTCTCTCTCTCTCTCTCTCTCTCTCTCTCTCTCTCTCTCTTTCTGTCTCTCTCTCTCTCTGCCTCACTCTCTCTGTGTCTATCTCTCTCTGTCTCTCTGTGTTCATGTGTATGCATGTATGAGTATGAATGTGTGTATGTGTCCTCAATTTCTACGCATCATGGCCCATGCTAGGCTTCAGGACAAAGATGAAGTCTGTCCTGTTGAGAAGCACGTGGCACCTGTGACTATTTAAGATCCTAAGATGATATAAGGCTGTGGTTTTCAACCTTCCTAACGCTGTGACTCTTTAATACAGTTCCTCATGAATTGGTGACCCCCAAGCATAAAGATATTTTGTTGCTACTTCGAAACTATAATTTTGTTACTGTTATGAATGGTCTTAGGTGACCCCATGTGAAAGGGTCATTTGTCCCAAAGGGGTCACAACCCCTTTGAGGTTGAGAACCTCTGATATGAGGGATGTGCACCCAAGTAGGTGGACCTGGAGAAGGGTGACCCAATCCATTCTTCAGTAGGGGATGAAGCCATGGAAAGTTTTGGAAGAAGTGATACCAAACCAACAATCTCCCCTAAAGAAAAGCAAGTGCAGGAATCAGGGTGCAGGGACAGTGTGGGGTGAATGGAGCATGCCTGGGCACATGGCACAGCCTGCAGTGAAAAAAGACACAAAGCCCTGGCATGGTGGCATTCAGGTCACAGCTTGGGATTCCTTTGAAAAGCCATAGTTAGCCTTTGGGGAAAACCCAAACAGAGAGGGAAGGAACCGGGTAAGAGCCACATTTCAGAAACCTCTTACCATAGTGACAAGGCTGCTGTCCTAACAGAGGGGCGAATGTCAGGCAACGTGCACAGGGGATGAGCCGAGAGACTCTACAAGGTTAGAGTTGAGGGGACTGGGTGACTGAGGCTGGAGCAAACCGAAGAGGCAAGTGTGATTTCCGTATGTCAGCCTGGGTGCGGGTGACCATGACAGCCACCAAGGAATGTGCAGCCTGGAGAGGAGCAGGTTCATGGGGATAGTGAGCCGGGTGTTTGGGTGTGAGCTTGGTCTCCCAGTGAGGTGACCTGGTAGTGACATTTAGGGAAGGGATGTAAGCTGGAGCCGAGAGTCGTCAATTAGTAGGCAGCAGCAGAGAAAACAATAGCCAGATGCAGCCATCCAGTGGGAGCATGCAGACTTGAGGGAGAAAAAGAGCTGTCTCAAAGGAGATGGCCAAGGGAGCACTCTGGAACATTCTAGAAAATGAGGAATAATAGGGGAATGTAATCTATGAAGAAAAAACTAGAGTTGGCGGTAAATCACAGCAGAAGGGTGGATGGAGGAGAGGGAAGGGCGTGCCAGAGGTGACCACCGGTGCTAAGGAAACAAGGGGCTCAGGAGAGAGGGATGTGTGTGGATAGACCATTGACAGTCTACAGCAGCGGTTCTCAGCCTGTGGGTCACAACCCCACAGGGTCTCCTAGCAGATATTTACATTATGATTCACAACAGTAGCAAAATTACAGTTAGGAGGTAGCAACGAAATAACTTTATGGTTGGGGGGGTCACCACATAGGGACTGTATTAAAGGGTCGCAGCATTAGGAAGGTTGAGAACCACTGAGCCAAAGGAAGATGGAGCCAGCAGGCAGGAACCAGGCCGGTGAAGGGATGTTCAGGTGAAAAGTGCTGCTTGCTTGTCTTGGTTGGGATGGAGGCAATTTCCTCTGTGGAGTCCATAGAGAAGGAGACTCCAAAGGTGCAGAGTGAGGGGTCACTAAGGACTAGAGGTGACCCCACCTAACACAAACATGGGTGACACTAGTCATCTTAAATGCTCCAATGGTCTCTAACCAAAAACCGGAGGGACCCAACACAGGCTCGGTGTGTGATGATGAACATTATGACAACTGGTATAGACGTATACACATATATCCCTTAGAGTTCCGCAACGTGGTTACTGCGTTTATTTGACGACTTATCTAACTACTGCAGTCAACAGGCCATCCAAAAGCCTATGCTGCTCCATTTTTAAGACTCACTATTGTTTTTTTCCAGCCAGCAACAGAGTGAAACCCTCTTTCCTGAGAAACACCAGGCAAGTAACCCCTTTAGAAAATACAGTTCTAATTCCTAAATGTGACACAGCTGTCCTCATTAAACCTGACAGCTCCTGGGAAGGCATTTTTCTCAAATCTGTTCCCTGTTTGGCTTTGGTCAAGGGAACAGGTCTAAACTGACTCCTGCAGTTATATAACCATGGTGTTGGTGACCCTAGGACACTGAATGAAGAGCCCAGGACGTGTCAAATTTGTCCAGTTCCCTCAGGACTGTTAACGCTTTACTCTGACCGCTCACGCTCACCTTCCTTAGATGCCATCAGATGACACAGGGCTGCATATTGCTACAAATGTTGTGTGGCAGGGGGTGGCTGCTAGGGTAGAGTCCAGTCATTCTCCAGCCAGGGTCACTTTCTTTGTTAGTCCACCTGTTCAGGGCTAATGTCTAATGAGGAGGAGGCAGTTTAGAGAGGACAGGAGGAGATGTGGGCATGGAAAAGTACTGAGTGACGAGTAACTGTCCCAGTAAGCTTTGCAATCTTTCATAAACCTCTCCATTTCCATGCTCTTCAGGATCATGTATTGAGTGCGTGTCTATGGCGTGTGCATCCCTAGAAGTACAAAAATAAATCTAATAAAGAGTTAAAAGCAGCTGGGCGGTGGTGGCGCACGCCTTCAATCCCAGCACATTAGGGAGGCAGAGGCAGGCGGATCTCTGTGAGTTTGAGGCCAGCCTGGGCTACCAAGTGAGCTCCAGGAAAGGCGCAAAGCTACACAGAGAAACCCTGTCTCGAAAAACCAAAAACAAACAAACAAACAGAAAGAGTTAAAAGCACTCAGGCGCTGGGACGAAGGAGCTGAAGCCTGGTGGCCATCCTGGAACCCATATCTATTCTAGGAAGAGAACTTAGTGATTGTTGGGGGCTGTCTTTGATGGCGTGTTCCTCAGATGGCCTTGCATGGGAAGCATGCAGGGACTAGGTTGCTAGGGGCCTTGAGCATTCTCTATCAGAGAGCCAGGGACTGGCGGGCAGGGGGCAGGGGAGTGACATGTTTTGGCAATCCAGGGTCTCTGGTTTCTTAATGCAGCATCTATACGCCTCTAGCTCAGATTCTGACTGTGGTGTTTTGAGAAGACTCCAAAGATTCCAGTGGGAAGGGCTCTGTGGCACAGTCCAAGGGAGAAAAAAGGAAGATGTGCCTATAGTGTGTCAAGTCCAGCAGGGTAGCCACTGGGACATGTTGGCTGGGGACAATATTAGAACAAAAGTGTGGCCTTTGTAGCACCCCTACTTCATTCCCCCATCTTCTGTTGCAGTTTAATATTCCAATTCTGTCAATTCACCCCCAATTAATGTCATTGCAGCATCATACCATCCTGGCTGTTAAAACGGGGAGAGCTGTTCTTAGGACTCTCTCCCAGTATATCACAGAAAGATTTAAAACGCACGCTCTTGTCCTCAACTGCAAAAAGATGGTTGTTCAAAAGGGAAACTCTCATCCAGACAGTTGTTTTTGCAGAGCCAGGGCTCTGCTTAAGTGACAGAGAGAGCCCTTAGGTGAATACCACTAGGGGGCACCTGGCATTGGGGCTCATCCGTGCAGTCAGCCTCTGGGGTGAGCTCCAAGCCTGCTGGTGGTGCCATCCAGAGCTGCTGTTCTAGGGGAGAGGGAGCCATCACCCCAGGGCTGAGCTCAGCCTGTCCATCTCCAGAGCTGCATCTGACCCTCTTGGGCTCTCGTGACTATTGCTTCCTGAACCTCCTCAGAGGGTGGGAGAGTGAACACATAACTCAGGAGGCAGAGGAGGCACCCCAGGGTGCAGCTAAATGGCATACACGAGGTGCCATGTGTTGAGGTTGGGACAGTCAGCTGCACCTGGTGCTACATAGACTAAATGAAATAGGACCTGAGTTTTGTGCAGTTTTAAGCACTGTTTTCACAGAGAGCCATGCTGGATTCCAATTCTATATACTTTACAAAGAGCAGGCAATCCTATCATAAGCAGCATCTTCAGTGTTTCTCACACCGCTGGGAAATTCTCAAAACACCAGAGAGAATCAATTTTACAAAACGCAGCCATAATCTAAAAACGCCACAGGGAGCTGAAAGGCAGCTTGCCGATGAGCCGTGAGTGTACTTGACTGCAGTTCCCATCTGTGTATTTGGAGCTTAGGCAGCCAGGGAGGACCCTGCAAACCACGAGGGATTATGAAGGCCGGGGAACCTCTGGTGCTCGTGGGAATGGGACTCAGTGGCTTGTCTCTAAAGGGTCAGGCAGTAGGGAAGTCCGGTTACCCAAATGTTTGAGTATAGTTTTTGTTTGTTTGTTTTTGGTTTTTCGAGACAGGGTTTCTCTGTGTAGTTTTGGTGCCTGTCCTGGATCTTGCTCTGTAGACCAGGCTGATCTCAAACTCACAGAGATCTGCCTGGCTCTGCCTCCCAAGTCCTGGGATTAAAGGTGTGCACCACTGTCACTGCCTGGCCTTAGTATAGTTTTAAAACAGGTAGAGTTTAAAAATTGCCTTCAATCGTCTGGGAGCTAAAAGAACAGACACCAATACCATACATACAGGGACCGGTGTTCAAATCCTTTTGCGTTCTGTTCTTGCTTATGATCAGGAAGCCTGGGGTGCAACCGGTTCTGCAACTCACTAGGCACACTCAGACCTGGTTTTCCTGAACCCCCTTAACTCTCCTGAACTGAGAGAGTTTTTTTTCTTGGGTGTATAGGGAGGTGACAGCATGCAGTTAGATTAGGAGGTCATCTAACCTCCCAGGCCTCCTCTGCAGGACTCATGAAAACAATCAAGAGACGACTCAATGGCTCAAGCACTTGCCAGACAAGTGTGTGAGCCTGAGTTCAGATCCCCAGAGCCCATGTAAAGTAGGATGCAGTAGTGTGTGCCTTGTAACTGGTACTCCTGTGGGGAGCTGGGAGGTGGAGATAGGACAGTTTCCACAGGCTCACCAACCAGCTAGCCTGGCATGTGCAGGGACAAATGAGACACTGTCAAACAAATGGGAATGACTAGCAACAAGGGAGATTACCTTCTGACCTCCACACAAACTCATGGCACCTATGCATGCACACAAACTCATGGCACCTATGCATGCACACAAACTCATGGCACCTATGCATGCACACAATCTCATGGCACCTATGCATGCACACAAACTCATGGCACATATGCATGCACACAAACTCATGGCGCATATGCATGCACACTTGTGCATGGACTGGAAACTGAAACAATCAGGTGAAGGTGAAGTCTCCAAGCACTGTGCATTGGAATGGGACATCAGAGTCATGTACCATACCATGTCAATACATCCTCTCTCCACTAGCCAGGGACACATTGGACCACAGTGACCTCTCAAAAGGTCTGAGATGGAGAAGATGATGCCAGGTGAAGATCACCTCTACTCTATCATCTTCCAAAGAGAGAGACCAAGTGTCCCTTTTCAACAGAGGCAGGAAGCTTAGGGAGTAGGACCCTGGCTTAGGGTAGGAAGGCTCTTCTTTGCCTTGTGCCTGTATCTTCTGCTATAAGATGGAGGTAGAAACAGGCCCTAAATGAATTAATATATGTGAAATACAATTCCCAACACTTAAAAGGGACTTAACAAATGTCAGCTATGACGTTGTCCTCATTGTGTATGGATGCATAGGGGTTCTGTAACAAGAAGACCCTGTCTCACATAAGGACCAGTACCAATGCTGTCTTCTGTCCACATGTGAGCCATTTCATGTGAGCGCCCACATTCATACACATGAATGTGTGCACGTGAGTCTCTCTCTCACACACACACACACACACACACAAATCTCATTTACCAGTATTCATGTTTTTTGAGTCAGACAGGAATTTTATAGAAATTAAACCATCTACACAAACTCCTAGTTCAATGCCCTTTTTACAATAGCATGCATGTAAATTAGGACATACACTTATTCATCAACCATGACCTTGCTGATAATCAAACATTCTCCATTTTTTATTAAGGCACAATGAGACATTTTCCTACCTTCGGGAGCCTATATTTGTCTCTGAGGTGGACTCGGAGGCATGCTCTCTCTGCCTTTTTCTGAGTAAATGCAGCATCTCTCTCCATCCTAAAAAAAAAAGGTAAAGGGTAGGAGACGGGGTCATAGAAGATAGAGAGTCCCATCTATTCCAGCTGGTCCTCAGGGAGCAGGACCCTGAGTCATACTTGACTGCCACTGACCACTGACATTTGGAAAAATGTAGACTTTTCCCTCCAAGTTCCTAATATCTGCTTCTTTTTTACTATCATGATGGCATTCCAGCACTCCGGACCTCTAAGTCCTCAGGCAACCGGGGCCTGGAAATGTCTCCAAGCAGGAAACAGAGAACATCAGAACGATGACTGTAGATGGATTGTGTGGTTCTGGACCCTGAGCATCATCACTACCTACAGGGAGGGCAGATTCCACATGTGTTCCTCCTCTTCTGCTGCCTCAGAACCTGGGGAGGCTGCATTTCTAATGAACCCCTCCCTGAGCACTTACAGAAGCAAACAGACAAGGTGTTCTATTCCAGGACTGAGACATTCTTTGGAGGTGCCTGTGTTGTTTGGAGACATGATGCCAAGTTGTCTCCCATCACTGTCCCTGCTGCCAGGCCCCAGTGACAGTGTTTAGACAGTGTTCCCTTCCCTAGTCAGAAGCACTATCTACAAATGAAGCAGCTTCAGTTCCCATCATGCCTGCTCTATGGATGGCCTGATTCAGAGGTTCTCAATCCGTGGGTCATGACTCTTTTGGGGGTCATATATCAGATATCCTGCATCTCAGATATTTATATTATGATTCATCACAGTAACAACATTACAGTTATGAAGTAGCCATGAAAATACTTTTATGGCGGGGGGTCACCACAACATGAGGGCTGTATTAAAGGGTCGCAGCACTAGGAAGGTTGAGAACCACTGACCTGATTGAATGCATGATTAGGGCCAATTTGAAATGGACTGCCTGGGTCTTGATGATCTACACAAAAGCATAAAGCTTTGGGGAACGTGTGCAAAGCTCAAAAGAACTGCTTCCTTCCCTAGTTGCCCACACAAGTGCATGATTAATGCTGAATTTATCCAAAGGCACTGTCTACCATTGGTATTGGGATGGACCATGTTGGATAAATGAAGTTTCTTTGGGGAGCTGGGTTGGAGACTGAGAAAGATTGAGACTGTGACTTGAAGTATGACAAGGGAGCTTGAAGGCCATTGGCTGGCCCTTTCCATTGCCCTGTGGTCTAGGTCACAGAAGGCTCCCTGAGTGAGAGCTGGCTGCTGAGGAGACCAGAAAGCAGCGCCGTGGGAGCAGAACAATGGTAAGAGATCCAAAGAGTGCTTGTGACCCCAGTCACTAGACCAAAGGGAGGCCTCATAAATGCTTTCTGCTTATGGACTCTGTGGGGCATCTTTACACAAAGCATTATTTGCATGAAAATAAATCCTGTTTTCATTTTTGAAGGTGAAATTTGGCTTTTTTATTTTTTTACTTGAAGCTGTGGAGTAATACTAACCATTACACAAAAGGCTGAGTTTAAAGACAGGCTACATCTGAAGCAAACAACCAGATTAAATGACCGATCATTGTGCCTTGGACTCAAGTGTTCTTGATCCAATTTTATCTCCAGAACGTTCTGGAATAGGCCTGAGACAACATTGTGTTCAACCTTCTAACTTTTAGAGAAATAGGAAAAAGTGATTTATCCAAGAGGTTAATGCCCAATCCTGTGGACAGGAAGCAGATCCTTCCCACATACTATTTTATTAGGAAAACTTTCAAACATACAGGACCCTTGAAAGAACTTTAGATTGAAAGCTACATTTCAATAACCTAGCTTCTCCATTTCGAATCTCATGTTTTAACACATATACCTACCATTCTATTCATTGATTCATTTTACTTTTTGATATATTTAAAGCTGCAAATGTCACCTCCCCAGAACACTTCAGCATGCATATTATTATCTGGAGTTATATATTTATTTATACTTCGTCTATTTTTCTTTTGAAGAAAAAAAAAACTGCACGCAATTCAATTTCCCAAACTTTAAAGGGTACCATTTGGTGATGCCCCTAAATGCCCACACCCGTGTAACCCAAGGCCTTTAATCAGAAAGATTAAAAAGACACACTCACCAGTTTTTTTCTTGACCAATTAAATCAAGGCCAATTACAAATGTGCCTAAACCAGGAAGTGTTGAGCTGCGTTAAGCATGGTAGACAGGTTCGCTTAGTGCTGTTCACTTCCATCTCTATTTGTAGCTCGCAGAGGCAGCGATGCTACAGGACTCTGCTAGAGGAAAAAGGGTCAAAGGAAAAACACCCTTGGAAGTCAAAAAGCCATCAGCCTGGGCACTGTAGGCTTGCACTCGGGATGGACACTTTGCTCTACAGGGGATCGGAGTCACGGTACTCACTTCTCTTCAATCATCTGCTTCTGGTATTCCTCATATTCCTCTCTAGTCATCCCTTGCGCTGCTGCGGGGTCCGAGGTCCCTCCTTCTTCCTTCTTTTCTTCAGACCCACCTCCAAATCCTAAATTCTTTACCTGGTTACTTATCATATTTTTCACAAAGAAAGCCATGGTCTCCCTGCCTTAGAGAACAGAAACCCAGTCAAAGCCTGACAGTAAGCAAACCAAAGCAAACCCTCCAAATGTCCTCAACCACAGCCACACATTTGGGAGCGAAGGATTTGCCCAGCCTCCTCTGCCCAAGGGCACAGTGAGAGCGGAGAGTGCTTTTGCTAGTCGTAAGCTGGATTAGAGGGTGAACTCTTAGCGTAGAGGCAGATGGTTCCCATTACTAAAGCCCACAGTCAGATGCAACCTTCTGCCTTATGATTAATACACTCAACTAATTTCACGGGACAGAAAGCCCGCCCATTCTCTGCTCCGCTTTCCTTAGCCATCTAAATTTTGTTTTGTTTTTGTTTTGGCCAGAGCTGAAGACTGAGCGCAGGGCCTTGTGTACGTCAGGCCAGTATACTACCGTTGAGTAACGCTCCCATCCCCTAAAGTTCAAATTATATAGACAACAGGGCTTCATCGAGAGTCCCATTTCAATTACATTAATTGGAGACAAGTGATTATATGGCTATTGTGGAATTTCCACATCCCAGCCCTGGAGTACAACATCCTGTTGGAAATAGTCCAGTGAGATTCAAATCCCTGAATGCTTTATTAAGCAGAGGTAATGCTTTTGATTCATATTTGATCTCACTGGGTTCTAAGTTGTAAGCAAGCACTGCTTTGGGGTTCAGTCCGGTTTTGTCCAACATCACTGGGAATGGTGCCTCACACACAAATACACAAACCAGGCAAGGGGGTCCAAGGAGTGAGCCGTGATCGTTAGTTCACCCAGGAAGATTTACTTAGCTACTACTGCATGGAAGTACCACCCACCTTCCTGAGAAGGATATTTTGACACTTTAATTCAGAGACAGGAACCCATGTGAGTCAAGGCCTCGGTATGCATTCGGACACTTTATCCTTTGCACACAGTGCACTTCCTGGGTGATGTGTTTTGTAGCAGTGCATTATCTGTCTCTAACTATGGCTTTCTTCAGGTCAAGGTAAGAACTGAGTGTAACTAAGTCTTTAATCTATCAGTTCTCAACTAGTGGGTCGTGACCCCCTTGGGGGTTCAACAACCCTTTCACAGGGGCCACATAACAGATATCCCGCACATCAGATAGTTACATTACGACTTATAACAGTAGCAAAATTACAGTTATGAAGCCGCAACAAAAATAATTTTATATGTTGGGTCACCACAACATAAGGACCTGTATTAAAGGGTCGCAGCATTAGGAAAGTTGAGAACCATTGCTTTAATCTATGTTTGAATGTTTCTTATTAAAGAGTTGGGTGGTGGGGGGGGGCAGGAAACTTATTTGTAGTTCATGCTCATTATTTTCTCAGCAGGAACAGTCCTCCAGGCATAGGCCACCACCCTAAGAGTGAGTAGAAATAGATAACCTGGGTTTTTTGTATAACAT
>CABHPQ010168835.1:0-29902 GCA_902168405.1 Peromyscus aztecus
GGCTCCCGCGGGGGCCTCGGTGTGCTACTCGTCCCCGCCCAGCGTGGGCTCGGTGCAGGAGCTGGCCCGGCGCGCCGCGGTGGTGATCGAGGGAAAGGTGCACCCGCCGCGGCGGCAGCAGGGGGCACTCGACAGGAAGGCAGCCGGCGAGGCAGGGGCAGGGGCGCGGGGCCAGCACGCTCAGGACCCGCCGCCCTCCCAGGACCCTCCGCCCGCTGCCAACTGGACCCTGCCCACCGGGTCCCCAGCGCCCAGCACCGACCAAGCCTGGGACCCCGAGCCCTATCTGGTGAAGGTGCACCAGGTGTGGGCGGTGAAAACTGGGGGCTTGAAGAAGGACTCGCTGCTCACCGTGCGCCTGGACACCTGGGGCCACCCAGCCTTCCCGTCCTGCGGGCGGCTCAAGGAGGACAGCAGGTACATCTTCTTCATGGAACCCGATGCCAACAGCAGCGGCCGCGCGCCGCCCGCCTTCCGAGCCTCGTTCCCCCCGCTGGAGACTGGCCGCAACCTCAAAAAGGAGGTCAGCCGGGTGCTGTGCAAGCGGTGCGGTAAGTGCCTCGCCAGCCCCCCGGGGCCCGGCCTCGGGGGTCCCCTTCGACGGCTGCAGGGCGCGGGCGCACCCAGGTCCTAGTGGTCCTAGAGGAGGGAGGTCTCGCAGGTGTCACGGGGTCGGGCGATTTCTCAGTGTTTCCGACTCTCTGGGCTTTTGCTCTGGGTGGAATCCTAAGTTTGGTCCTCGGTTGGGCTGCCTAAAACTTTTGAATCCCTCGGGGTTTGGTTCAGTAAGTTGTTAGGGAATGTGCCTGCTGCTTTCTTAGGTGTTGTGCTGTTGAACTTGGCTGTGGTTAGGGTCCCCGTGTGGGGGGCTTCTCTGAAAGAGGAACCCACTGGTTTCCAAAAGCTCTCTCTCTTTACTTCTGATCTCAGAATGTGGTTCTGAGGAAGTCAGGGGCTGTTTCTGGAGAGTTCTGAGGAGGCTAAGATGCCTCTACAGATAATGGCAGAGTTTTGGGTTAACTGATATCTCACACACAGGTGGAATGTGTAGCTAGTTTGCATGTGTATGTGAGAATTACAGAGTGAAGTTTCTTGGGAATTTTGCTCACAGTATTTTGGTTTTGGAGGATGTTTCTCCTGGTCTGGGAACCAGAACAGATGAGTGTAATTGTGGCGTTCTTTATCAAGGCCTTAAAGACTCACAGATGAGAAGTTTAGCCATTGATTTCCCAGACTTTTCCTATTTTAACCACTGAGGAATAGTCGCTCAGGAGTGTCATATTATCGGATTGGAGAAATTAGCTGAGAATATAATTACGTGTCTGAGGTAGAATTGCGTTTCTGCCATTCATAAAATCATTTCTAGGACTGAAATATCTGTATCATTTCCTGATTACCATATAATCACTAACACATAGCAGGGATTCCTTCTCAAGCCGTAAATTAGCATGATTACATATTACACATTCTAACATGCCTAATAGCCTTTTTTCCTTTGGTCTTTATACATTTGTCTAATAGATGGTCAGATTAATTGAATTTTCACAAAACTTAGCATAATGACACACTCTGTCTGCCTGTGGTGCAGAGTGTGTCACTTATTTTAAATTTTGTGTCTGGTGATAGCCAATTAAATGCAGATTTCTGGTTGCCATTTGTGGGGCAGTTAATTAATACCTAATGATTTGATTTTAATGATGCGCCAGAGCAAAGTTCACCCACTGTTCCTTTATGTTGACAGTGTACTTGGTGTGCCAGAGACCTGTTAGGATTGCAGCACTCTGTGGACAGAGGCTCTTCCGAGTGACGTTGGGATTCCCCAGCTCTGGTTGATAGATGTCACTGTCTAACATGGGGAATGCTCCCTGGGAGCTGTCTTACTGGGGACCATGACAGCCCACCACCATTGCACTGCAGTTTATGTTCTTCTGTTACAGAGTCTGAAATAAAACCCCTAAGCCACGCTAGTGTTCAGCTTTCACACGTTTTATTATATGTAATTAAGAAGGATTTTGACTTCACCCCAAACGATATGAGTTTCCCATCATTTACTGTGCATCCTGGGGTGTTACCACAGAGGGGATTGCGGTTAGCAGTGACACCTGGGATCGAGCGTGGTTACTAAGTTGGTAATGCTGTTAGTAATGGCTTTTAACTAGAAACAAATGTCAGGTTTCAGGAATAATGCCCTTCCACGCATTTAGAGACTGTTTGGACATGGAAAATCCATGCTGCCTGGAGAAATCATGTGGTATTTTGTACCTCAAAGACAAAAACGACAAAAAGCTTTACTCTGTGTAGATAGTGTTGCTCCTTCAGTTTGCCAGGCAAAGGGAATACATAATTGTAAATCATGGCTTGTTAGGAGGAAGTGAGTTTTTGGATGAACTGATACTATTATCTGCATAGGATTGGGAAGATTGAGAAGTCATAATGTTACTGTGCTAGATTTGTATAGTTACAAGGTTCAGTTATTTCGGTGTTATATAATTTACAGTAGGTATTATATGATATCTCAGTGTGAGGCTTACCTAAGGACTAAGTGAAAGTGTACTAAATTTCTTTAGAGTCCTATTCACAAGCTACTTTGTATAGGGTGAGTTCAGTAAACCCATACTTAGAATGTTGGGTGGAAAGTGCGTGCGCGCGTGCGTGCGTGCGTGCGTGTGTGTGTGTGTGTGTGTTTGTGTATGTTTGAGAACCTGTGAATCCACCCAGCTGTGTGTTCTCTGTTAATAGTGCCATTCAGAAACTATCAGGCAAAGTAACACAGACAAGTGGAAAATATCTAGAGAGAATTAGAGCTGTTTTGTCCTGGTCAAGCTGCTTATGTACTTCCTGGCTAGATTTTGGGGAGAGAGAAGGTGAGAGGGTCCTTATCTGACACCAGGAGCTGCCCTCGGGGTGTGACAGTTCTGTGTAGGCTTGAGCCATGGTGTCAGTCTGGGGAAGGAATATAGCAAAGTCATTTTGTGATATCATACCCAGGGGGACAGTTTCCAGATCTGACGCTCTCAGCTGCAATGCTGTTTCCTACAAGTTGCTTAGTAGAATAGGAACTCCACAGGCAACAGATTCGCCTCAGGGTTGAGCTAATAGAAAGGCTTCCCGATTTTCCTCTCTCTCCCTTTATCTACTATAAACTCTTCCGTAGTGTCTATATTAAAAAAAAGACAGAATAGACACTTTGAGACAGAAATTGCTAGTGTGTTTAGAAGACAACATGGAATTTCATAGGTTGTTTGCTTGGTAGTTGAGGTTCGAATAAATTACACATTCATGACAATTGTTTGAATTCTTCTCAGTCTTTGTTGTTTATTTATTTATTTTTATTTATTTTTCTTTCTCGCCTGAATGAACTGAGACATGTAGTAAGGAATTTATGTTCAGCTGGAAAGCAGACTAATTGACTTTTCAATTAATTTTCTGTTACTGAAACATATTGTTTGCTATATTGTGCTTTTTGTTTTCAAAGCATTGTGGCTATTTGAGGCAGAAACCGATTTCCAAAAAGGACTAGCAATACAGATGCTGAATAACATCTACAGTTGAATTGTACAGATTTGTCCAACATATTTTTATAAGCCAATACAAGTCTGTGTGTTATATGATAGAGAATGAAGATATCTTTATATATGGGAATTATAAACAGGCTTATCAAATATTTGTGATAAATGATACTTACTCTTCCTAATGCCCTCCAATCACTGTTTAATAAAGTGTGCTGACCTTACAATGTTATGAAAACAAAACAAAATGCTGCAGGGATTTTTCCAGTGAGCATTGAAGAAAATTTTTCTTAATAAAAGCTGTATTAGGGAAGTAGAACTAGGAACAGATTTTGCTTGACTGCTGGTATTTCATGAATACACATGTAAATTTAATTTCCCAAGTATTTGTGAGTGCTTTTTTTTTTAAAGCCATATAAATCTTGCTGTCAAAAATCTATAGTAGATTCAACCTCCTTCTGTTGAGGAGAAAAACTGTATGTGTATTTATTTATGTTTATATAAAAATATGAAACCAAGATAGGTCATTTGGGAAAACAGTTCTTCAGAATACCAGTGTTTTTAAAGTACATTTAAATACTTGAGTTAGAGTGTTTTACTAGCACTAGGGGATAGTTCACATCATTTTGGGGAGATCTATAAACCCTCTGAATTTAGGGACGGTTTTACCATATGTCTTAATGCATTATCAAAGACTGGGAAGGTCAGATAACCCCAAGGATCAAACACCAAGCTGTGCCTCCCCAGGCCTGTGTATTTATAGCAAATGAGAGCAGAGGATATGCTTGGGGCAGGTGGCTGCCCTTGTCAAATAGAATCCATTCATTGTTCAGGGAATCTCCCTTGTTTCCCTATTACTCATATTCTTCCTGTTGGCTTAAACAACATGTTTTAAAACCTGGTTTTCCATTTCGGTGACAATTTATATGCTGACCAGATATCCAGAGATCTTCAGCTGCCCTAAGTATTTAGTAATGCTTAGGTTCTTGTAGTTTGTTTAAAATAAGCTTAAACGATAAGGAAAAAAAAAAACACCCCATCTCTCTGTAGAGCTCTTATTGAATGGATATTATGATTAGCCTTATATAAATGCACAATATTTCTGGATGTGGTATGTATACAATAACGTTTCTTACAAGGCTAAGCAGTTACAAAAAAAGTGCAGTATGTTGTAGTTTTTACAGGAAAGCAAAAGACAATTTTTAGTGTTTTTTTTTTTAATATCTTTAGGCCTTGTGGATAGTTTTCAAGTCACATATAAATGCTTTAAATCTGCATGAATGTATTAACTCTGTACATATATTAGCATAAACTTGAAGTGAAAATTAAAGTAATATTGTGATAGAACAAGACTTACCTGGACTCTCCATCCTGCTCGAATGTCACTTTATAATACATGCACAGATGCTTAGTGACACATCATGCTCAAATGTAAAGTTGGATGACTTGAGAATTGGTTGAGTGGAGACGAGTCTCACAGAGTTGAGGGACTGCTCTCGTTGACACAGTGTGGTGTTTCCATGTTGCTTGTGTGGGCTGCTAATGCACTTGAGACAAACCCGTTTCTAAAGGCTTACTTTCTTGATTTTTATCACTAAGTGATCTGTATGTGTTCAAGTAGATTAAAAAAAATAGATGAAGTTGACAGGTAAAGGTGGGTCGCCTAGTCTCCATTTATGTCAGATTCAATTGTTAGAAAACAATTTCCCCCCAATACTGACCAGTCGTCTATGCATTAAAGACAGACATATAAGTTATATTTTGTTTGTTGGGCTTTTAAAAGGAAAAGTAAGATATTTTTCCCTATGGAAAATAGTTTCCTGGGTATCTGTTTCTTAACTTTGACTCACCCTATTGGACTTAGGATAATTAATGATTTTATAATAATCAATAAAATAAAAAGATGAAATTCTTCCCAGTCAGGGGTGTCCTGGCTCTTCTTCACTCAGGTTTCCTGTATATACCCTTATGAAGATCTGCAAAGTCAGCCTTAGGCAAACACTGGGACCATGGCTGGGTCTCAGTGCCTGCATATACAGTTACTGTTCATCATCACATTGACTATCCATCTCTTGACATCTTGGATTCAAAAAGTGCCTTGGATTGAATACATTGGATAACAGGCAGCCGAGATCATAAGACTGTGCATGCAAGTGCCCTTTTTGTTCCTGATTGGCTCCTTAGCCATCCTATGAGGATATAGGTGGTTACCTGTGTTGCATCTCTTAGTTTACAGGCTTTCCATGAAAAAAATCAAAGCTTTGTGATTGGACATCTGCCCTAACATGTTGGGAACTGTTAAAAGGAGTTCAGAGTGGTATGCAGTTCAGGAGCTGGTGGACAGATTGTGTAGATAACAGTGAATGGAGAGAACCTATAGAAGAAAATTGTTTCTTTGCCTTTTATCCCCCTGTAGTAGGAGACATGAACTAAATAGAGCATATATATATATATATATATATATATATATATATAATGTGGGGACATGGCCAATCATGGTGTTAGAGTCTAGGTTGTAGGTATACTTAGGAGTCCAGAGCATGGAAAAGAGGTATTAAAGATGTGAGGCCCTCAGAAGTCCTGTTTCTGTAACCATGTCTCTCATCAAGAAACTGCCAATAAAGCAAGGGAAACTGTCAAATTGAGAGGCTAACCAAAACCATGCAGTCACAACTATCACTTATTGACTGCATCTTTGGGAGACGCAGCTTAATTTTTTGTGTGTATTAATAGATCAAGTAATCATTAATTGTCAAGTGGCAAGTAACAGAGACACTCCCAGATGTGTATATGGTGGCAATTATTGATGTAGGCTGTATTTGAAAAGGAAAAAAAACATGTCCTTCTGATTTTTCCCCTTCACATCACTAGTTTGGTGAGACATGTATCTGTAGAGAACAGCATAAGGAACCATATGCTTCAAAGACACCATTGCCTTCTCATATTTCCCCCAGATTGACTTTTGGTCTTCTGAGAAAGGTTGCCGAAATTCCAGAAACTTTTTTCTCCTAATTATTATTGGACTGAATATATTCCATGTAATTTATATCCCAGCAAGAAGTAAAATCCTCTGTGTTGTAAATACTTGAATTACACATGAGTCTCAAAGGGTTAATGAATCCCTGGGGCTGTTTTATAAAGATCCATTATCACATCACCTCACCTCATTCTGAGTACTTGACTTTAGCATTCAGGAATGCTGTGTTCACCTTTGCTCTTTTATTCATGGAATTTGAGCATCTCAGTAGTGTTGTTTTATTTCATGATGAAATTTGGTTTTAGTAACTGAAGAGAAATAGTTTCCCCCGTGTCTCTGAGAAGCAAGAAGTTTGGGGAGGGGTGTTGAGGTGCTTTTCTCTTATTTGTCTTGTTTTTAATGTCACGTTAGTTCTTGGTTAGACTGTAGGTAAAAGAGCCTGTGACCTTTGGGCTGGGGTGAATGGCAAAGTCCTTCACTGTCTACTTGGCCCTGGAGCCACCATGGGTGATGAGCGGATTCCCCAAATCAGCTGTTGCTGTATTTTCTGTCCCCACAGGGAATATACTCTGTGGAGAACATGTTAGCCATTTCTAAAGAGGAAATAGATGGCTAGTTTGTTCCACCAGAATTTGTCATTAGACTTCATCCTTGGGGGAGGACTGTGCAATTAGGACCCTTTGGTGCCCTCCGAGGTCAGGTGGTTCAGGTCAGAGTAGATGTGCCCCTTGTCCTGTGGCAGCACTGAGCTTACCCAGGAGACACCTCTGCTCGGGGACTTCTTTCCTCTCCTGTCTTCCTCCCATCACGGGGGTTGATCACCTCTTGTCCTTGGGAACACCATGGCTTTCACGGGAGCAGGTAGTATGTTTACATGGTTGTCTGGTCGTCACTGTAACCTGTCTCCAGAAGTTTTCCACCTCCCTAACAAATTCTGTGTCCACTGATCATTAGCCCCTCCACTTTCCTTCTCTGTCCCCAGAAGCCACCACTCTGCTCTCTGTCTTTATGGCTATGACTATTCAGCATACATGCAATAGAGCAGACAGCGTCTGTCCCTTGGTGACTGGCTTATTTCCACTGAGTGTTATGGCTTCACCATTCACATGTACGGGAGCAGGTATCAGAGCCTTCTGTCTTTAACACTGAATAATATGTATTTTACGTTGTACAACACAGTTTTAACCTGTTGTTCACCCATTTGTGACATACCAGTGACTTCTGTCGGTGCCTATTGTGGACAATGCTGCCGTAACACGAGCAGAGAAATACCTGCTTGAGCTCTCGCTCTCCATTTTGGGGAATTTGTCTCCCTGGATGGAATTTCCAGATCTTAGGGTTCGTCTATGCCTTTTCTCATAGCGGCTGCACACCTTATACCCCTACCGGCAGAGAACTCAAGCTCCAGCCTCCTCACACCTTCCTCAGCTAATATCATCTGTGTGGCTTTGATAACAGCCATCCTAGTGGGTAGCAAGGGATGGTGAATGTTGTTTATTTTGTTTTCTGTACAAAGTTATTACGTCTGTTATTGCCATTAATAGGAAACAGGTTCTCAGAAAATAGGTGTTAATCTATTAATAGCTCTAATTTGTGCAGCTCTTAGAGGCCTGATTCTGAAACCACCAAATAATGAAGTTAGAAGAGACAACAGCTTATTTAAAACAAAGGAATACTTAAAGAATACAGTTAAGAAATACTTTTTAATGCTTATCATCAAATTTTGCATGTTAGCTTATACTCCTATCAATTTAGCCCAGAGAGACGCCTTATCATATGCACAACACTATCGGAATCTTTCAATTGATTTAATTTATTCATTAAAATTGGCACTTTTTTTCTTAATGGTTTCCCTGTGTATATTCCTATATTGCTCAAAGCCCCATCCATTGACTGCTGAGCTGGAGTCTGAGTCATTCCGAAGATTCTGCTGTTAACTCGGGCCCTTCTTTTCTCAGTCTCTCTGGATACACACACTGACTACGGCCACAGACACTCAGTGTCCCGCTCCCATCCCAGTGCAAACTCAGCCATCTAGTCTCACTGATCCATGGACAGGTGTGTGTTTATTTCCTCGGTCTTCTGTCTGTGTTTCTACTCTCTCCCCATCTCTGCCTAGGAGGATTATGGTCCTCTTTCAAGAGGCAACCCAAATACCACTGCTTCCCTGATGTTTCTAGAAATGGCTCCTGTGAGAAATGCTCACGGAAGCTTTTGGACACAGAATGCCTCTTTACAGCCCACTTTGTGCTAGTTACAAGAGCTCCTGTATCATGTCATGTTCTTTAACATTTGCATATTCTATTCTCAAGCTTTTCTTTGGGCATGTCTTTCCCTGAGCAGGCAACAGTATTCTGATGGGCAGATATTTGCTGTGCTTACGGCTCATTCACAAGTGAAAAATGCCTTAGTCGAGGGAGTGGGAGGAACCTTGCTACTGGCCCCTTCTAAGTGTACTGTGTGATTTAGAGTCACTGACTCTGCCACTCTAATACATAAAATTGGAAAGTAGAGCTAAGATGCTTTCTGAGGTCCATTCAGATGTACCTAGTGCTTATCTCAGCAATAAGCCAAACTTGCTAACCACCTCTGCTCCTGTGTATAGAGCCTTTCTCTTTCTTTTTTCTCATGCTAATATTCTAAGGGGAATAAGTATGGGAAAACAATGGTAGGAGTTTTAGACAACCCAAGGAAGGAAGGAGAGAGCTGGAAGAAAGGGGTGTGGATGTGTCTGTCTTCCTCCATTCAAATCCTGGGAGCTCCATTTCCTTTTTGTGTCATTTTATTAATCTGTCTCAAACATTAAATTAGTTATATTTGTCGGAAACAGAAAGCAAAAATCACCACACCTGCCAACCTGCCTTTGAAATGATAAAGTGTGACTAATGGATTAACACACAACTGTAAGCTTTTAAAACAAAAAACTTCAGTTATTTGTGTAACGAGATGAAACAAACATTCACACTGCTTTACCTGGAATTTTTTGAGATGAAGCAAACATTCATACTGCTTTACCTGGAATTTTTTTCTAACAGTATAACTGTACCATAGTTTTAGGTTCTGATAACTAGTGCTGTTGACAAAATTTATGGTGCCAACACAGAGTCTGAATGCTTGGTCTCCAGTGAGTATGGGTTTGGTGGGGCTAGGGACAGGCTTCCTACCATGAGGCAGGTGTTGAGTCCTTCTTTCTCTGTTTATCGTTATAATGGTATGGACAGGAAGGTGATGTTGCTAGTCCTTTATGGGTAAAGGGACAATGCAGAAAGAAGGTGTCCAGAGGAAGATAATTTGATGGGACTTCTCAAACTGCTGTACCAAGAGTCATGACTGGCTTCACAGTACGGGACAGGCTGCGTGGGGCTTAGCTGGGCAAGGTCCATTTTCTTCTCTTTTGTTGTATGTAGGCTCAGCTTCCTCCGGGGTTTTCCACTGCAAAAAAATATTCAGTGATGCTTATAAATACTGGCTCTTCAATCTATATCTCAAGCCTGGAACTTCCCTTTAGAATCTAGCTTTATGCATCAAACTACTTACGAGATAACCTGAAATCCAACATGCAATGTGTGGTAAACATCAAAGAGAGCCTGTCTTCTGCCAGCCATCTATGCATCTATTTACTAGCAGTGAAACTATGATCTCCACTTTTACACCACTGTTGCTGTTACTGTCCTCAGTGGTTCATTGATGAGCATTTGTTGTGTATGTATATGCTGTATATGAGATACAGCAGTGGGAAGTGATAAAAAAATCACTTAGCCTCTCTGCATTTTGTAGAATTTTTTTAAAATTTCCAACAAAACCCTCTCTTTGTGACATGAATAATTGGCCAAGTATTATAATTCAATATATATCTGATTGTTTTATATATATATATATATGGATAATATATTAAACAGTATATCTAACTATATATATGTGATATATACATGTGATATATATATATATATATCATATGTATATAGTCTTGGTGATTCTCGGATTCTTCTTCTTCTTTTTGTTTTTTTATTTTTTTGTTGGTTTTTCGAGACAGGGTTTCTCTGTGTAGCCTTGGCACCTTTCCTGGAACTCGCTCTGTAGACCAGGCTGGCCTCGAACTCACAGAGATCCTCCTGCCTCTGCCTCCTGAGTGCTGGGATTAAAGGTGTGTACCACCACCACCGAGCTCTCAGATTCTTCTTGATTCCCAAATTCCATTGTCTCTGTGATAGATCTCCTTCTTACTCTTACAATAACAACTTCTTGCTGTGGTATAATCCTTCTATACACTATGTGAATATATGTCGCTATGATTGTTTTAATAAACAAGCTGACTGGCCAATAGCTGAACAAGATAAGGTTAGGCGGGAAAGCCAAACAGAATGATGGGATGAGAAAGGGCAGAGTCAGAGGAGCTGCTAGCCAGCCAGAGGACACATCAGACACACAAGATGGGATAGAGGTGAAAGCCACAAGCCTCGAGGCAGCATATAGATGAATAGAAATGGATTAAGCTGTAAGACCTAGCTAGTAAAAAGCCAGAACTATTGGCCAAACATTTAGAATTAATGTAAGTTATTTGGGTCTCGACAGTCAGGACAGGAAATGTCAGTTTACAACTTCTTATCTTTGTTTGAGGAGTCTCCTCTTCTAAAAATAGTCTTTATACTGATATTAGAATGACCTTTCTAAACAGAAATGATTAAACTATTGAAGATTCTTGAGCTGCCATCAGAATAAAATATTCTTAATAATAGCACAGAATGTCTTTCATCATTTCCCTCAAGCGCTTAAATTCAAAGGAAATTAGATCAAGTTTCATTTTATGTGTGTGGGTGTTTTGCTTGTGTGTGTATGTCCCTGCAACATGTGCATGTAATGCTGGCAAAGGCCAGAGAGGGCATTGGATACTCTGGAGCTGGAGTTGTGAGCTGCCATGTTTGTGCTCTGAGTCCAATCAGGGTCCTTTGGAAGAACAGTGAATGTTTCTGTTTCTCTCCAGCCTTGTGTCCCAAGTATTTTTATCTGGTTCCCTTTCCTGCCTAGAACCTGCTGCCACACTAATATCATTGCTGTACATTTGTCAGTAGCTCTGGGGCACCATAGTTTTGTGCATGTTTCTTTCAGATGTTTCTCTGTATACCTTTTGCACTGTGGCTACCCAATTGTCTAAGCCTGACTACGTTCTTCCGTGGTAGATGGTTAAACAAAACTTTATAGCCAGAGAATAGATTATTCCGAATTCCTTAAAAATCTTGTAAAGGGGGACTGGTGAGGTGGCTCAGCAGGCGCTTGATGATCATGTCTGTCAACCTGAGCTTAATACCTGAAACCCATGTAAATGTGGAAGTACAGACAGATGACACAAAGCTGTCCTCTGATCTCCATATCATGCTGTTGTGCCTCCATGTCTACTCATTTGTCTGTTGTCTGTCTGTCTATCTATCTATCTATCTATCCATCCATCCATCCATCCATCCATCCATCCATCCATCCATCCTTGTAGAAGACAATACAATAAGCATACATTTATAGGAGATTGTCTAGTACCCTGTGATTGATTAACTCTCTATCATCTCTCCTGTATCTGTCCCATCTCTATATTTGTCAGTCAAAAGAGAAAAAGGAGCCCAGAACTTCATATAGTAAAATGTTAACAGTATTTTCCCTCTAGTGTTACAGATGTTTGGATTTTTCTTCATTTTGTTTATTTGTGCTTTGTACTGTTTCTGTAAGGACTAGTTACCAGTTTTGTGTCAAGGAAAAAAAAAGTAAGTGCTATCTCTAACAAATACTGACTGTGGGAAGGGCTGTCTTATTTTGTTCCTCTAGAATATTTCCTTTAACACAGAGTAGGCATTGTGAGGATAGGCTAGCTGCTGTAATCAATGGAATCTCAAGTATTAACATCTCAAATGAAATAGTTGATTTCTACCCTGTGAACGGACCGATCCTGGGATGTTCTAGTCTCTCCTCTCCTCTGTGACCAATGCTAACCCCTGAGTCACAGCTGAATCCCACCGTAAGCAAATGGGTTTAAAACAGTAGAGTTCCAGTTTGTAATTGTCATTCTCTTTTCAAGAATAGAGCTAGTTTCTGAATGTACACAAACTCATTTTCTGTTGCCTCATTGTAGTGGAGAGCCCAGGAGCCATGAGCAGATCATCAAACACATCTGTTTATTATAGATATATAGCACATTAGCTACATTTCTTCCTTGTGCTAAAATTCATCATTCTATGGGTGAGTTTTGTACCAAGTAGCCAGGGTTTCAAGTGCACCATGCCTGTTTTCATTTGCCTTATCATTGTAAATGCAGAGGGTCAGGCTATATGCCCTGCCTTTCATTGGCATGTGAGGAGGCCTTTCCTAATTCCGTGCTTAGCAAATCATTTTGATATAGGGACTGTGGAGAAATGCTCTCAAGCTTTATCACTCCTGATTTAATTGAGTTTCATGATGCACTTTTGTTTTCCTTAGGAGGATAAATTAAAAATGGCTGATAAAACTGCCTGTAAAAGCAAAATTGTTAGGTTAAACCTGCCCAGTATATTAAACATATTGATGAGTTATCTGTCCACTGTTTTTAATCACTTTTATTAACTCTGCTGTAGTTTTATTTCTAGTAACTCACTAAATAACAGTCATTATATACTCAGTAATATTTCTCTTTAAAATACTATCAAAAAGTCCATGAAAATGATTAAGGTGCCAATATCATCCACTTACTTCCTGTTAGCAAGAATTGTTGGTGATTTTATGATTAGCTGGATAGTTCGTTGTGCTTGTGTGTGTGTGTGTGTGTGTGTGTGTGTGTGCATGTAACCAAGGAGAAAAAGAAGATAATTCACAACAGGTAGGTAGAGACAATGACTGGTTTTGAAGCTGTGTAAAATAATTAGTCTTTTATTCATCTACATCATACATGCTCCAATTATGCATGTTTTTAAAAATCTTTTTATTAAATCCTGAGAAGATGAAGAAAGTAATTATGTGTTGCATGTATAATATAAATAATAGTGACATGACTGTTATTCTTTTTGGTCTTGTCTTTGTTGTGGGCCTTTGGTTTTGTGGGCTTTTGAGTTATTCTGACCACCCTCCTCCCAAAAAGTACCTTAAAAGAATTTTCTTGCTATCAGTTCATGAAAATGGAATAAAAAAATTACCATTAACTTAATTCTTGTCCTTTTTCCATCAATTTATGTGGCCATCAAATCTTATTTCTTTCCCCTAATATTAAGGCATCACTACCTGTGAGGAAAATTATAGGTGCTTTCTGACTGTATTATATAGATAAATGATGAGAGTCATGAGATCTTTAAACAATTATATGTAACTAATAGGAAGTAAGAAGTAAGGGGTTTATTAACTTACTTAATCACTAAACATTTATTGGGCATTTATTATTGATAGGTCAATACTGGTGTCTGGAATAACAATGAAGAGGTTAGACATGCTCATTATTAACTAATAGTATAGAAATGTAAAACATTTACACAAAATAATGACAGGATATCTCATTACAATTGTTCTGTGCCTTATAGGGGAAAATGTAGGATGGCATGGGAACAGACAGTAGAAGAATTATGAAAAATAGTCTCCATGGTCGGTTTTACCGGATTTAGAATCACCTGGGAGACACTCCTCTGGGTGTGTGTCTTTAGTGAATTTTAAATGAGGAGTTATGTAGGCAGTGCCATCTCATGAGCTTGGAAGGAGTCCAACTGAGTGGCAGCATACATCTATCTGTGCTCCCTGACTAAGGACACAATGTGACTAGCTGCTTCATGGTCCTATTGCCATGACACCCTACCATGAGCTACGACTGTTTCTCTTCTTAAACCAAAAGCCAGTATAAGTCTTTTTTCACTTAAGTTGTTTCTGTTAGGTACCTTGTCAAAGCGATGACAATGGTAACTAGTACAAAGAAGTGGTACCCAGAAGTAGGGATGTTGCTGTACAAACCCCTCTATGTATCATAGCCCTTTGGGACTGGCTTGTGGGAGAGAGTTAGAGGAGATAGGAGCTGCATATTAGAGAATCCTAGAGTTCTGAAATTGGAGGTTAAGGGAACATTCTTGTGGGAGTTTGGGAGACTAAAATGCTAATAGAAATGCACAAAGTCCTGGCTCATGATGTTTTAGAGGAGGACATGGACTCTATAGGGAATTGGGCTAGAAACCATTGATGTTAAATTCTGGTAAAGAATCTGGTTATAGTCTGCCTGTGCCCTATGATCTTAAGTGAAGCTGAGTTCAAAAGTAAGGCACTTAATTTATTTCACAGAGGAAATACAAGAGATTACAAGAAATTACATAGTGTTCAGGCTGTAGGCATGACTTTGAATTTTATTTTAATTACCTCTGTGTGTATATGTCTCTGTATGGGTGTGTGCACATGTGCAGGTGTTCACGGAGGGCAGAGGCATCAGATCTCCTGGAGCTGGAGTTACAAGCAGTTTGGAGCTACCTGACATGGTCCCGAGGAACCTGATTTGAGTCCCCTGCCCGAACAGTCTGTGCTCTTAACCTCTGAGCCGTCTGTCTAGCTCCAGGGTGTGGCATGGTTACTATTGACTGATCTTATCCAGTTTACAATGATAGAGAGCAGGCAGCAGAACAGAAGGCTATGAAAAAAATGGGCACTTGTTCAAAGAAAGGTCTACAAGTGAATTTAAATGTATGGTCAAAGTGGACGATGCAGGTTAAACACCTGTAACTGTTAGAGTTTAGCATCATTAGAGGGAAACCTGGGCTTCACATGGGACCACATCCATGGGAGGATCCAGTGTAGCTACAGATTTCCTGGTCCTGCCTGGCCCACGGTCAGGACAAATCTCTCTCACCCGCCAGTCCCGCAGCTGCTCAGACCCAACCAAGTAAACACACAGAGACTTATTTTGCTTACAGACTGTATGGCCATGGCAGGCTTCTTGTTATCTAGTTCTTCTATTTTAAATTAACCTATTTCTGTAAATCTATACCTTGCCACATGGCTTGTGGCTTACCGGTATCTTACATGTTGCTACTCATGGTGGCGGCTGGCAGCATCTCCTGACTCAGCCTTCCTGTTCCCAGAATTCTCTTCTCTGCTTGTCCCACCTATACTTCCTGCCTGGCTACTGGCCAATCAGCATTTTATTTATACAGAGTGATATCCACAGCACTCAAACTTGTAAAATGAAAGTTCATTGGAAAGGAGAGAGAGAGAGAGAGAGAGAACGAGTTGAGAACGAATGTGAAGGGGTTCCTTGATTAAAACCAATCAGTGAAGGAAGTAGTTTCCTTGGTTCCACCGCCAAGGCACATGGAGACTATTACAGCCCTGGTATTAGGGGGTTCAGACTACATCCTGAGCTGGCAGCAGAACTTGGTAGTGTAATCTATTTTACAGCGGTTTTCGAGGCATGCAAAATGTTACAGGTTCATGGAGGCTCACAGCCTGGTTCCAGAAAGCTTTGTGACCAAGAAATGTATCACAGGGTGGAATTGCTTATAAATGGGTCCTGAAAGGCTGTGGCATGAAGCTTTGAATGTGAAGTCCAAGTTGCAGTGGAGACCCCAGGATGCTCGGAGATGCCAATACCATGGAGCATCTGATGAGGATAGCTGTAGGCATGGAGTGGAATCAGCCTGAGGGAGAGAGGTTGTGTGTGCTACAGAACTGGACTAGGGAGAGATACTCAATCCTATTGGAACATAGATAACACCGACATACGCCCAAATGCTGGATATGGAGTTGTAGGATTTAGTGTTTGCCCTGATCTTGATTTTTTTTTTCTCTACCCCCTTCCCCCCATTTTGAAATGGGAGTGTATATTCTATTCCAGCGTATACTGGAAGAATGTGCTCTGATGTTTTAAAAAAATTACAGGGGCTAACAATTAAGAAATAATCCTAAGTCTCAGGAGAGACTGAAGTTTGAGCTTTTGTGCAATGATAGAACTGATAAGGATGGGGACCCTACCGGATGAGCTGAAGGAATTTTGTGCAGGAGATGGCCATGAGCTTTTGTGGACCAAGCATGGGATGCTTGAGTTAAGTGATGTATTTGGGTGTTAAGCTGAGGGTTGAACTTGTGATGATTAATCTTCATTATCAACGTGACTGGATTTGGAGATCTACCCATATGTGCATCTTTGAGGGAGTTTCCAGAGAAATTTAACTGAGAAGACCTGTAGGCAGTACTATCTCAGAGGCAGGGGTGCCGGACTAGATAAAAAAAAAAAGATAAAAAGAGGAAGCCTGTTGAGTACCAACATTCCTTTCTGTTTCCTGAGTGTGACTGTATAGCAATCAGCTGCTCAGTGTTCCCGCTGCTATGTCTTCCCACCACGGTGGATTATATCCATTCTTAAACCACAAGACAAAAACACATCTTTCTTCTTCCAAGTTGCTTCTGTGAGGTTTTTCCGCAATGGCACCGAGTGAAGTAACTGATACAGTGGTCCACCTTGTTCTAAGGGATATAAGAGAGTCTCCTTGAAAATGGTGCATTTCTAGCCAGCTAGTGGTGGCGCACGCCTTTAATCTTAGCACTTAGGAGGCAGAGGCAGGTGGATCTCTGTGAGTTTGAGGCCAGCCTGGTCTACAGAGCGAGATCCGGGACAGCCAGGTCTACACAGAGAAAACAAACAAACAAAAACCAGAAAACCAAACCAAGCAAACGAAAAGGAAAATGCTGCATTTCTGACAGGGTAAGGTGTTAATTTTATGTGGCTCTGTGTTATTCATTGAGCAGTGCTGTTTACCATGTAAGAAAAGCCACAAGTTGCAACAAAGCCCACTATAAGAGTTTATTAAGGAAAGATGTGCTTAGGCCTATGGAAATGGTTGTACAAGGAGAGAGAGGAAGAAGAGGAAGGGGGAGGAATCTGTGACCTGCTTTTTATGGATTCCCCTGCACATGCACATATGGGCTTACGTAGCTACACCATGCATGCATATAGATTACATGATCACACTGCATGCGAATTACATGACCACACAGCTCACAGATTATGTAGGATATAAGGCCCTGGGATGACTAAGCCTCTTGCTTGGCTACTGGACAGTGTATGTGTGGTCATGTAGCTGGGGGAGTGGTCAGTGGCCAGGAATTCCAACATAAGGGAGAGAAGAAAGGAAGTGTGTAGGAGAGTTTAGTTCTGAAGCAGAGGTGAGGAATATAGAGAAGATGCAGGAATGTAAGGAAAATGAGACAATTCTCATCTTTTTAAGGTTATAGATTTTGTCCCAAAAACCATGTAGGGTTTCTAAGCACAGGTATTACAGAGTTTCCAGTATAGAAACATCACAACTGTCATGTGGATAGTGGACTGAAAAGGACTTGAAATACATGGTGGGAGTCAAGGTAGAGTTCCGTGCAAGACTGTAAGTGGGCGTGGACCAGGGGGGAGAACGGAGTCAAGAGAAGAGATGGACTTGAGAGTGTTTTGGAAGCAGCTGTGAGACTCAGCTCTGAAGGGGGAGTACTACCATACAGAAGTGAGGGCTTGCATGGTAGGTAATGGGATCCAGAAGAGAAGGTAAGTTCAGTGTGGTGTTGGTATATCCAAATAGAAATAGGAAGTAAGCCCTCGGATGTATGGAGAAGGAGGTGGAATGGATGGCTAGATTGGGTTGTGGCTCTGGCATATTTGAGCATGGATGTGATGCTTTTTGGGCTCCAAAGAGTAGATAAGACTGCTTAGTGAAGGAGCGTCCAACTTGAAGAAAAGGGTTAGAGAATAAAATATACCCAAGAGTGATCTTTAAAGCTGGGGTGTGGGCATAAAACAGGGTGACATGAAAGGGCAACCAGAGGGGAGACGGGAATGTCTGGAAACAGTTTATGGTAGGAGTGGTCAGGTGATCAGAGTCCCTAGAACATTCTTTCTGGACAATTAAGAAAGGACATCCCAAACTGGCATTTTGTAGAATGCTGACACCTTACATTGAAAAGTGAACACTGCAGTTAGCAGCAGGGAAGATTTCTAAGACAGTTTTGGCCAAGCACCAAGGGTGGATCCCAGACAGGAATGTGTGAAAGTACTCCGAATAATTAAGATTGAGACAGCCATAGTTTATTTATTTAAACCTAGCAGCAAGACAAGATACTTTTTAAAGGAGGGTTTTTTTTTGTTTTTGTTTTTTAGTGGGGAGAAAGGGATAGCCATGGAATAGTTATACACAAGACATTTGATGGATAGTCTGCATAAAATTATGTTTTTGCAAAGTCATCATTAAGTTTTATGGAGTGCCATTAAAATGTTGTTGAAGGTCACACACACACACACACACACACACACACACACACACACACACACTTTCCCTTAAGCTGACTTGACAACTACTGTCTCTATAGCTGGTACACAGCTCCTATGAGAGTATGATACAGTGTCACATGAACACCTGTGAAGGGACACCTACCGATCTAATTTAAAAGAATATTTGAGTCAAAGAGTTCTCGAACCATGTCTTAGGTTGACATAGGAGTTAACCTCTTTCTGAAACCACAACTTAGCATTTTAACGAGTAATGAATTTTGACCAAATTCAAAATTCAAAGTTATTCTGACAGTAACTGAATGCCTTTGCCTGCCCATCTGTGTACAGCCTTTTATTGCCTAGGAAGAGGCTGGATCACTGTAATGATATATTATTTATATAAGGAGTTTGGGCCACCATGGAAGAATGATTGTGAATCCTATGCTTTGTTCATTTGTTAGTAAACAAATGAAACAATAGTGTTTCCGTAGAAGAATTTTGTTTTTTGGCTTCGTTTGTTTTTAGACTGGGTTTTCCTAATTTTAACAGTGCAATGAAGCCAGGGCTTTTATTTTTGAAAACTAGGTATTATAAATCAAAGGAAATGGAGAAAACAATAAAAAGGAAATCTTGAAAAATTAAGAACAAATGCTCTGCAAAGTTTCACATCAGCCAGGGGCTTCTCAGTCTGGTGGACCCCAGGGAATCATAGATGGATTATTGGGCCAGAAGTTGTGAATTTGGGGCAGACTAGTGGTTTGTACATCAAGATATGCTGATTCGCAAGATATAGTCCTAGAGATACTATTTCATGTGAACTTTGATGGCCTAGACTCCTAGAGACAATAATCATTTGGTTCACGGTTTGTCCCAAGAATCTGTAGTTTGGAAAGTAGTTAACCAATAAAGTACTTAGGTTTAGGAGCCCTCGGACTCTGTGTTTCCAAATAATAAAGCTGAAGATTCTCTGGAAAAGTATCAGAAAATAGGTAAAAAATGCAGACTTGGAGTTTACTGAGTTTGTATTGTAGTTCAACTTTTTTTTTTAAAAAAAATTTACCTTGCTTATCCCTTAACATCAATCTTGCAAGATCTATCATTTTATTCCAATTTTAATTCAAGATTCAGAAAGATTTACAGACTTTTAAAGGTCATGTCGTAGCTGCCCGGAGGCGGAACCTTTATTTGCATTTAGGTCATTTGGTCTGCTGTTAGAACCATGGGGATTTTCAGAACAGGATGCTGATAGAATTCTAGTCCCACCCTCCTGGAGGGGATGTTCCCTTGCCTCTCTATTGCGGTGTATCCACTGCCAAAGGCCGACTTTCTTCCTGCTCTGTAAAGAATGTATGCACATGTAGCTGGACAGTGGTGCTGCACACCTATAATCCAAGTGTTGGTTAAATGGCCCGCTGCTCATGGCTGGCTGCCGCCCGCAGCGGCCATGCCAGGGGAGGAGAGTGCTGGTCGGAAGAATCACAGGCCATGGTTACCTTTTAGAGCTTTATTGGGAGAGAGAGGGGAGAGAGAGAGAAGGAGAGAGAGGGAGAGATGGAAGGAAGGAGCGGAAAGGGAAGAAGAAGGGGGGCACACAGGGGGCCCACCCGCTTTTTAGGCTGGGATGCTGTCACAGGCTGATGACGTAATTAAGGACTGAATCCTTACACCCAGCACACAGGAGACAGAGGTAGGTGGAGTTCTGTGAGTTCAAGTCCAGCCTGATCTACAGAGCTAGTTCCAGGACAGCCAGGGCTGCACAAAGAAATCTTTTCTCAAAACACCAACCCCCCAAAAAACCAAAAACAAACAAACAAACAAACAAAAAAAACCAACCAAACAAAAAAAAACCCCCAAAACCCAACAAACAAAGAATGTATGTGTGGGTAGCTGAGTGGGGAACTACTCTATGTATACTGAACATGATAAAGTCAGATGTAGTTGGACAAACTTGTAGTTTTAGAAGTCTACAGTAAGCATGCTGTTATTGTGACCAGACTCATGCATCTCTCATAGATCTATGCTAACAGGTTTGTTGCCTAAAATGAAACAACTCATTCTACACATAAAGTAAGGAAAAACAGACATGGTAGAGGCCCAGTAGGGCAAAGCCTGAAGTCTAGAGTGGATTTCACACACTGCTTAAGCTTTGGCTTCTACAACTCCCTCTGTTGCTTGTGACCTTGGGAAGACTGTTATTTTTAAGCTTTACTTTTTTTTTAAAGCTTTTACTTTAGTTTTATGTTTGTAAAATGAGAATAATCAGGCTGCTTTAGGGATGAGAATATGCCTGTTGAGATAATATATGTAGTGGACCCAGGTCATAGGGAAGTGTCCCACCAATGTTAATTGGGAGTGGCAGGAGGGATCATGGAACAGGGTTGTATGTAGAAGAATGCAGAAAAAGGCACTACCTCCTCAATTGCTGGGCTCCGTATTGTCTTTGGATCAGGGCATTCTCAGAATGAGTGCACCAGAAGTCCCTTAACATACTACCGTCTTAAGGTTTGCAGCCCTGTACGAACCTGGTGTCCATCAAGGTTGCAGATTCCTGGGTTGCCTCCAGATCTATCATGATCTAGGCGTTTGCAATGCTCACTGAAGTTTGAGAGGTACCGCTTTAACAGACACGTTTCCTCTGTGTAGATCACAGCTGGAGAAGATACTTCATCAGAAAAGAGCGTTTGAGCTTTTGCCCAGGCTTAGTGGGGATCAGCAGTGCTCTTCATGCTGCTTTTGCAGCTGGAGTTCTTTCTGCAGAATACAGTGCATCATAGTGCTAGCAGCAGTAGGTGAGTGGAGGGAACAGGGAGGAAGAGAGAGCAGGAGGGATAGATAGGTATTAGATAGATAGATAATAGACAGACAGACAGACAGGCAGATAGATAGATAGATAGATAGATAGATAGATAGATAGATAGATAGGATGGTATGTATGTACATAGATACATAGGTATCCTAGACTAGACAAGTTAAATATAGAATATTCTTCATGAGATACTTTGTAATGATCATCCTCAGAAGAGAAGTTGATGCCCTAGGAGAAATCAAGATACTGGGAAAGGGCTAAGGAAGTATGGACTGATCCCATGGGGAGAACAGAGGAGACCAGTATGATCCTCATACTGAATCCTGAGTTCAGGCTGTGATAGATTGGCACAGGTACCCTTGCACAGAGGGATGGAAATGGCCTCCTTTCAAGAATGACTTTTAAAGTATTCATCCAGAGCACACAGGGAAAACCCAATCTGTCAGATTTTGCTTCCCCAGTGGGAGGACAAGGGTGCTGGTTCAAACATTTGAGGACTTAAGATGTGGGGAGGAGTTTCCATTTTGTTGTGTGGTTTGAGGAACTAGGACTAGAGCAGGATTTTGATTTCAGATATCTTAGGGGAATTGAGTAAGATGAAAAGCAACCTTTTATAAGTACATTAGGTGGAAAGAGGACACGGTGATACTGTCTTCTCCCTCCTAATGATGGGGAGTTCTTCAGTGGATTTTCTCCCTATCTATAATCTCCATGAATCCTGATGAGAGCCCAGAGTTGAGCATCATTATATCTACTTTAAAGATGAATTTACTTGAGACATACAGCTAAGTGAGTACTAGTGAGCCCGAGTTTCAGGACACAGTAAGACTTGTTAGAAACTACCCCTACATAGTAAATGATGTTTCTCTCTAGGGTTCTCAAAAAAAAAAGAAGGAAGAAAAAGAAAAAGAAATGGAACTTAGTATGCATGCAGTAGAACTGATATTGTTTAAATCTTGCTCTCCTTTACCCCCCAAAATGATTATTCATGACCCATGGCTCCTATGTCTGCTATGATTGGATTAGTGTTTTGTGGGTTATGGAGAAACATGAAGAATTTCTTTGACTTTTGTTTTTGATACAGGACCTCACAATGTAGCCTTGGTTGGCCTGGAACTTACTATGTACAGTAGGCTGGCCTCAAGTTCACAGTGATCCACCTGCTTCCGCCTCCTGAGTGCTGGGTTTAAGGTATATGCCACCATGCCCCGGCAAGAACTTCTTTGTAAAAATAATATTCTTTGAAAGTTCTGTACATTTATAGAACATATTTTGATCACATTCATCCATTATTCTCTTCCTCTCAGTCCCCTTAGTGCCACTCATCTCTTTCCTAGGTACATATACTTCCATTTTTATTTGTTATTGATAACCACCAGAGTCCAATACATGCTGCCTACATGGCAATGGATGTGGAATGTGGGAGAAGCCTCTGAGGCCTCATCCTAGGCACAGGAGCTATTGGTAGTGGGTGGTTACTGAGGGAGGGGGGTTAGCTCTTCTTTGGGAACCTGGTGGAGAATCTCTACCCTGCCCAGGAGGAAGGACATAGGTATGTTTGACCAGAGTGTAACCCTATGTCAAGAGATGCTTGGACAAGGGAGATGGTATCTATGCTGGGGAACCACAGGGAAATCTTAAGCTGAATGTTGGTTTGAGATGATATTTTGAGGATACATGGAGGATGTCTTATTTTATGCTTCCAGAGTGTGGTCGTTTGAATGCAATTGGCCTTCATAAGCTCATAGGGAGTGGCACTAGTAGGGGGTGTGGCTTGTTGCAATGGATATGGCCTTGTTGGAGGAAGTGTGTCACTATTGGGGTGGGCTTTGAGGTCTCATATATGGTCAAGCCATGCCCAGTATTTCAGAACACTTCCTGTGGCCTCTGGGATCAAGATGTAGCTCCTTCTCTATTCTCAGCTCTTTCTCTAGCACCATGTCTACCTGCATGCCATCATGTCCCCCCATGATGATAATGGACTAAACCTTTAAAACTCTAAACCTCTGAAACTATAAGCCACCCAATTAAACATTTTCCTTTATAAGAGTTGCCATGGTCCTGGTGTCTCTTCACAGCAATAGAAACCCGAACTAAGATACAGAATATAGTTAGAACTATTTGCAGAACTGTGCTGCATATATTCGTTGTTAGTTGAAAAAACAAGGAGAACAGAGAGTCTTCATAGCAGACAAACATTTGTGTCATCTCCTTTGGATAGTTTCTGTAGTAATATAAGCTCAACCGGAGATAATAAAACCCTCACCAATTGGGGGAAAGTTTACTTTTGATTTCTTTGTGGATGAAAAACCTTATATCAACCATTTTTTTTCTTGGAAGAAATATAATTTCTGTTTTGGTAGAAGAAAATTGAATACCACTATGACTTAAATTCTATTACTGGAAGCATGTCTTTGTTCTAGTATGAGGTGAGGGTTTTTTTTTTTTTTTTTCCCGTCTACTGTTGGAGTCTGTGGATACACAGTCATGGTTGATGGTATTATTTGGTCATCATTTATTACTTTAAATTCATGCCTCTGGTCTCATCAGCAATTATGTTCACATTTTTTATTATATTTAATAGAGACAACCCATTAAAACAATTGCCATCCTAAAGTATATTATAAATTTATCTGACATACTTTTGCTCCTTGGATTATATATTGGAAAGTAATTAAAATTTTTGTTCTTATTGTAATGTTATTATGATGATGATTTAGGATTTCCCCAAACAGTTTATTTAATTTGGTCTTTTGTTGCATCTATGTGTTTCTTTATTTGCAGGGTAGGATGTTTTAGTAGTTATACTCAATAGGAACACAATCTCACTGTTGTTGATTTCGGAAATCCTTTTACAATGCCGTGTTAGTCTGTTGGGCTCTCAGATATTCCTTAGCAGATGAAAAGAATTTCTTGACCATTCCCAGATGTCTGACTGACTTCTATTTGTCCTAAGGAAGGTAATTAGATTCCTCAGCTCCCTCGTGTCTGATCTTGGCCTTGAATGGGTTAGTCCCTATGCTGCTTAAGTTTGGTTAAGTTGACACAAATCAGTCCCTGGGTGGATGGGAGCCCTAGTCAAGGGATTGCCTCCATCAGACCTGTGGGCATGTCTGTAGGGCTTTAGTTGATTAATCATTGATGTGGAAGGATCCAGACCACTGTGAGTGGTGCCACCTCTGAGCAGGCGGGCCTGGGCTGTATAAGAAAGGCAGCTAAGCAAGTCTGGGAAAGAATGCCAGTACAGTATTCCTCCATGGTCTTGTGTGTCATTTCTGGTCTCCAGGCTTGTGCCTCATGTTCCTGCCTTGGCTTCCCTTGATGAGTTGTAACCTGGAAGATGTAATAAACCCTTTCATCCCCAACTTGCTCATGGTTTTGTCAACTCAACAGAAACCAAACTAGGATAGTTCCCAATAGAACCCTGGGACAAGTGGGCTAGTAGGCTGCATCCATTTCTAAATCTTTCCCGTTATGCTTTAGCAAGCACTGACTTAAGTAGTTCTTACAGAGTTCATTCTGTGTACTTTGTAGTGGATAATATTTTACAGAAATATGGGTCCTTCCTTTTCAAACTCTGATGGTTTTTCTGGTTCTGGTGTTGTTCATCTCAGTTGGAACTATGATACTTTGTAGGCATATATGAACAAAGAAAATGGACCTCCAGCTAATAATCAAAACAGCCTGCATGCATTCACTGTGACACTGATTTTCATTGATAGTTTTATAGCAGAAGACTTTATATAAAGTCATTAATTAAATGATGTGCTTTGACCTTTTCGATCCAATGTCCTGTGGATGTCCACAGTTTTATATCCTCAGCAAGATGTTAAAGTCATCAAAAAGTACGGTAGCATTGTTCTCAACCTCTATATTTACAGTCATTTATTGAATAAATAAGCTTTGGGAACTGTCCCAAACACCGTGCTGGCTGCTGCAGATACAAGGCTTGCTCACATGTTACAGTCTATCAGCCTAACTGTTCTCTTGAAGGCCATCTCCCTATCCCATAATAGTTTCTTAGATTAAAAGGTAAAGTATCATTTCAAGGTTTAACCTGAGTTCTGGTCTTTTTTCCTGACCACACAATAGGACTTGGGGAAAAAGAAGGAACAGCAAAAGCTGACTTTAGCAGAGTAAAGTAGTTTCCATTCTTGGCCATGGGTTAGAATTTTGATATATGAAATTATAGAGTTAAGTTGGGAAGTGAGTGGACAGAAGCAGGCAGCTTGTGAGCACACAGAGGATTCCCAAATTATCTTGAGCACCCACTGTCCAGGAACTCTAAACAGCATGTAGACACCATTCCTCATGAATTCTAAATCGAAAACAGCAGCATACCGGTTGGTGATGAGCAGTGAACTGAAATTGAGCTGTCTTTAATGAAGAGAGCATTTATTTCCAGTTTCAGTGCCTGCTCATTTGCATGAGCTTCCATACTTCCTGTGCTTACTTTGGTCAATGCCTAGGTCCTATTCAGACTCTAAATGTCTGAGTGCTTCCCAGGACCTATACACTGAGAGGAGCTCAGTGGTGAGTTAAGAACTCATTTATGGGGCTAGAGAGATGGTTCAGAGGTTAAGAGCACCGACTGCTCTTCCAGGGGACCTGGGTTCAACTCCCAACACCCACATGGTAGCCCACAACTGTTTATATCTCTGGTTCCAGGGGATCTGATGCCCTCACACAGACATACATGTAGGCAAAGCACCAATGCACATAGCATAAAAATAAATAATTATGAAAAAAGAACTCCATATATCCTTTATTTTCTTTGACTTCATAGGCTTTGAACTCATGATCATCCTTCATTAGCCTCTCCAATGCTGGAATTATAGGCATGCCACACCAAGGCTTGGCCTTCTATAAACTTTGTGACAGGTGCTGATGGACCTTCCCACGTGACCTGATATATAGGATAAGTACTCTTACTCTTTTTGTCACCACCACTGGGATGGAATAGATGTCTGAAAGTTAGAAGTACACAGAGGTTAGATTGGGAACATATCAAGAACTTGTTATTAGGATATGGGTGGAGTTCAAAGGGAATTCTTTGGGTCTGTCTTCCCCCATCTTTTTTCTCCTTTTCTTCTCCCGACAGAGTTGGTTTCGTTATTGATGCCGCTGTCTTTCACTGGGTCTTCCTCCTTCATCTGTGGTCGAGCAAGGGAGGGCGTGAGTTCACAGGGATGGCTGGACTAGCTCTTGCTCACATGCGCACATTAGGCCCTTCTCACCGACTGTGTGGTGTCCATGTATGCTGCCCATAGTGCTGCCGTCAGAGTGGTTTGTGAAGGGACCGTTGGCCCGCTCCATAAACCTAGGATAAACTGGGTTGGAAAAGTAAGTGTTCCACAGCGTTTGTGGCTAACACGTGGACTGATCAGTGTTCTGCCAAATAAGTTCTAGATGTGAAAGTTCCCAAATATTCAAAATTTGGTCAACTATTTATGAAAATTTTCATCATTCTGTATTTGTTCCCCTGAGCGGGGAATCCAAGTTTGGAAGGGAGGAACAGCAAAGAATGTGGAATCCACCTTCCCCCTTCCACACCAAAACAGTCCAAAGAAGGTCTCACATCATTCCCTGTATTGTTTGTAGGGCACCTGAGAGCTATTCAGCTGTGGACAGTGTGGATATACTTTATTTTCTTGCTGAGATTATGAGTCGGAGAAAGAAATCAGTTATGTGAATCTTACACTGTACCTAATGAGTATTTTATATGAAACATGACCTGGGACACCATGTTTATTTCAGATGTGTAATAATTTTCTGTAATTGTGTAAAGAATTGGGAGTGAGGCTTCAAAAGGGCAGAGGATGGGTATGTTCCCTATCGGGCAGATGGGAAGTTGTACCATGCCTTTGAGTAGGTAAAACCTCTTCAAAGCACCAGTGTGTTTTCTTGGGGTTTTATTTCTCACCTTTCTGTTTTCCAGTTTTTGCAGTTGCAAATCGAGGGTGCTGTAACACAAACCCTAATTGTTCTTACTATTAAAATCCTGGAGTCAGATATCGGGGTAAATGCTGAAAGATCAGAGAAGTAAAGGAGCAGCAGCCACGAGAGACTTCTTACCTCTACTGAACCCTCAGACTGAAAGGGGAGAGAGCTCCTGTCTCCACCCTGCCTTATCACTTCCTCTCTCTGCCCAGCCATACCGCTTCTTGTTTCCTCCTCCCAAGTGCTGGGATTAAAGGCTTGTGCCTCCCAAGTCCTGGGATCAAAGGCATGAGCTCCAAAGTGTTGGGATTAAAGGTGTCTGCCACCACTGCCTGACCTCTAGTGGCTAGCTCTGCAAGCTGATTTCCAGACAAGCTTTATTTATTAGAGCACAAGCAAAATATCACCACAGGGTGCTACTGTTTGAGGTGTTGGGGGACAAGGTGGAAGAGAAAGTGAAGACAACAGGTAGAGAAACTCAGCCTTGTTTATTTCATCCATGTCTCAGACTCTGACTAGGAGAATGTAGCTTTTCTTTATAAATGATTAGTGGATTCTCTGGATGATTGATTGACCAAGAGCAAGGCAGGGAGAAATGCTTTGTCCATTTGCTGTGTTGTAGACATCTGTCATTTCATCTGTCTAGAGATTATCTTCTTAGTATCCACACACCTGCTTCAGAGTCATCATCCTCTCTTCTTCAGCAAGGACAGGCAGGCAGGCACCAGGGAGCTTCCGCACAGTCCAGATGTCACACACCTGGGGGTTCACACAGGAAGGAAAGGTCATTGATAAGCAATTATACTTTTCTACTCCGGAATGTGTTGGTCTTCCTTTGAAGGTAGGATGATTTAAATGAGTAATGAAGTAATTATATGGGGTAGAGGACAGCAGAGATATGCTGGGAAGTTATTTACTGCTGGGTAGAGGGGTGCTCTACCAGTTTGCTCAGAATTCTTCTCCAAACAATCTTCACGATCTTAATTTAGTGTGTTCCCTTCACTCTCCTAAAAGGGTAGTCAGTATATGGTTATACTTTATAGTACTTACTTGGTACTTAACTTTAATTTCATTAAGCATTATAATGAGGAAAAAAAAAACTTAAGTACTTACTAGATTCTTTGTGCCAAGTTATAGAAATTTCAATGAATAATGGAGTGGAGTGAGCAGGCCATGGTTAGTGATGTGCAAAGTCGGGGTGGCAATCCTTAACTCCTGTTGCAGAGGGAAAAAAAAGAACATGCCATACACAACTAGGAAAACACAATTCAGTTATGAATTAGTCAAGGTCACAAAATCAGTGGTGAGTAAAGTGACAGAAAGCAGCAACCTGTGGGATTGTGGTCAAATTATGGCGTGCAGGGTGTGTGTGTGTGTGTGTGTGTATTTTCTCTTTAGATAACTATGCCGTAAGATTATTTTTGGAAAATGTTTAATGAGCAGGCCGTGGATATGGACAAACAATTTAAGTTCTCAGGGACATAGGATTCACACCTAGAAGGATCAAAACCGATGTTTAAGGGAGGGGACACTAAAGGTGAGTCCAAAGTGTAGATGGTAGAAGTGGGTGTGTTAGTCATAGGGCTGGTATTTTACATATCGGTGATGAAGCTGACCACAGTTCTGGAGGAATGCTTGATCACATAATTAAAACAAGGCTCAGAAAATAGAAATATGACATTCAAATGTCCTTAGCCATCAACAATAACAGTTCTTGCCCGGATCTTAAACCTGGGTCCTCAGCTCCTAACTTACCCCCCCCCCCCAAAAAAAAAAAACATATTTGCTCTATGGCATTCTGAGCAAAGGCATGGTCTTCCAGAACAAAGTAAACATTTTGTATCATGAGGGAATGCAGGGCATCTGGGTGAAGGTGCATGCGATTTGGAACAAAGAAGACTGGAGTGTTTGGAGAGTGTTGAGCTGGGCATGAATAGAGACTGGAGTTGCCCCTGCCAATTCCAGGCAGAGTGGGCTCAACCACCCCAAAATTTACACCTCTTAGAGGGATGATCTATGGAGGAAATGATCGTAAATGCCTGATAGAAATGTTACTAGTTAGGATCTGCATCTGAAAATGAATGATCAATACAATCAATGTTCTTCCAGGTTTATTTTATTGGCTAAAGTAGGAAGGCTCAGGCTTCCTTTATTTAACTTTTTAGTTCCTGTGCCTTTGTTTTATTACATTGCATTTATCCTGGATGCATTAATGAGCTGGTAAGCTATGACCCGCAGCTTCCATCTGTTTAATTTTACTAATTTGCTCCATTTTCAGATGAGTTTCCCCCCCTTGCAGGAACGCCAGCTGAGCGTGAACATAGCTGAAAGGAATTTCCGTTTCACCTCTTGTGTCACCTCTGGGGCCTTGGATAATTTTCTTATCGTCTTTTTGCCATTTAGGATGCAGCCATGTTGTTTGCAATTGAAATATAGTTTTT
>CABHPQ010168836.1:0-23131 GCA_902168405.1 Peromyscus aztecus
GACCGAGCTGTGAGTGTATGGCGGGGGAGGGGCGCGGGGTCAGGAGGGCACAGCCCTTCCCCGAGGGCGCGCACTCACCTCTGGCTGGAGGGGCCAGGCTTGGCTGCTCTAGGAGGCTGGCACGTGTAGCCCTTGGCTGTGCTGCAGAGGCATCTGCTGCTGCTGCTGCCACCACCCTGGCAAAGCCGCGCAGTCACTGTCTGGATGTCGCCCAGGATTAAGGGAAGTTGGGGTGCTAGCTTGGGGCAGAGCAAGAGGGGAACTCGGTAGACCTGGGCTTGGCCTCGCGGTCTAGGAGCTCTTTGTGGGGTTTATTCAAGGACCGGACCAAGTTCGGCCTCTTGGAGGAGTGGTTAGTGTGGAGAATTCGGCACTCTGTACTTTTGCCATCGTCCACTTCTTAGGGGGAAGCCAGCCCCCATCCTCTTCCTCGTCATGACCAGGGTATCAGGTCTTCTCTGGATTTGTGATGGAGCTGGAGTTGATGGGAGACGGTGAGGAACCAGCTTGGTGGCTGAGCTTCCCCTCCTTTCCACTGACCCCAAGACTTCTTAATTTGAATGTGGGAAATGAAAGCCCTTTGCTTCTCTCTCATCTCCCCTTTCACCGACGCCTCCCTACCTGTATCAGGGAGTCAGGGCTGTTGCTGAGATTCTCCCGGCTTCCAGGTCCGGAGCTGGGAGGAACCTTCAGCTCTGCGGTACTTTGACATTCTGCAATAATTGGTTACAAAATGCTCAAGTACTTTTTAGCAGCTGGTGAGGCCTATGAGAGTATTATTGACTTGAAGGGACTCGGCATCACCGTGATGGCTGAAAATACTTGAGTATTCTGCATGCTGGTGGAGCCAGCAGCCTGCAGTGATTGGCACCGAGTTACTCGGGCATCTTGTGGTAATTAACGGAGATACTCCATCTCTTTCTAATGCCCCTAGGGAGACCAGGAAGAGAGGAGATGGCCTTGTCTTGGTCTGGCCTAGGCTCCTGCATGATGGGATGGGGCATGAGGTCTAGATTGTTGCTCCCAGGCCTGTCCATTCAAACCAGAGTCCAGGCTTCCGACTGTTCCCCTCAGCGTTCTCATTCCCCAGTGACTTTCCAGGCTCCAGGGCAGTCCAGGACAGGGGCAGTGGGAGAGCCGGGGCTGTAGAAGAGGAGGTTGGCAGGGTGGTGAGCAGTGATGTCCCCCTGGGTGGGGCCCGATCCTCCCGCCTCCTCCTGCACGGTCCTCTCCCTCCTCCCTCACCCGCATAGCTAACAAGGAGCTAATGGACTCGAATAGACAGATTGATTATGAATCCGAACAAATGAGGCGGCGTGGAACACACTGCCTGACAGCCCATACTTACCCAGCTCTTCACGTCTTACCAACTCCCTGGGTCTCTGTAGCTTGAAACCCTTGGGGCACAACAGGGATCTGCCCCCCCTCCCCCCCAAGTGGCTAGCTGCGTCTCCCTAGACTTCCAGGGTGAGGATGGACACGGGCCATCCTGTTGGGGTCAAAGTGGCTAGCTGCGTCTCCTTAGGTTTCCAGGGTGGGGATGACATGGACCGTCCTATTGGGGTCAAGGCTGGGATCGGGGAAGCATGGGGCGGGTGGGGGGTGGGGGCGGGGTGCTGGCCTTGGACTGAATCTGTTCCTTGCTGCTCTTTTACTAAGCAGAGGTCCAAAAAAGAGGGGAAGAGTTCTGAGAACTGTTAGTGAGTCAGGGGCCCCTGCCACACACGGGGGTGGAGAGAGGAGAGGAAAACATGGACATGCCACTGCAGAGGACATGTCACTACAGGGGAGTGAGTTCACAGGAACTCCCAGATCCACAAGATAGGGCTGCAGCCACAGCCACCCCACGCCCGAGTGCTGCTTGCTCCCCATCCTTGGCTTTCGGCCCCCCTGGCTCTCAATTCTCCCTGGTTCTCAATTCTCCCTTATCTCTGTCTCTGTGGCTCCGAGTCCTTATCTGTCTGTCCTTCCCACCACCACTACCCCAGCGTCTTTCTGCTCAGCGTCAGTCTCTGCTCAGTTTTGACTCTGTTTTTCCGCCCTCCTCCGCCACCTCACTCAGCCTTCCTGTCTTTCCCTGTATCCCATCTCTCTTCAGCCACACACTCGGACTCCATCAGGTCCATGTTCCTCTCTCCCTTCCTGAGTCCTTCATGGATTAAGGAGGGGCTAGGGGGTTCCCCAACAGCTCTGTGCTTTTGGCTTGCTTTGCAGAAGTGCTGGAGAGGGGAGAGTAGGGGTTGCTGTGGGGGCCAACCAAAGGTTTTGAGGGGACAGAGGGGGTGGGGTGTATGTGGGGTGTGTAGTGTGTACGTGTGTGTGTGTGTGTGTGTGTGTGTGTGTGTGTGTGTGTGTGTGTGTGTGTGTGTGTGTGTGTGTGTTTGGTGTCAATGGACCCAGATAGCAGGCTGTGTTTGGGAGCACACATTGGCATGATAATTGGGGCCCTGGGTGGAGCCTTGCCCCTTTGTGAAAGTGAGTCCCAGCATGACCCCTATTGTTGAGCGTGTTTGTGTGTGTGTGTGTGTGTGTGTGTGTGTGTGTGTGTGTGTGTGTGCTGGAGAGGCCTGCTGGAGAGGTGGAGCCCCAAGCTGAGAACGGCGGCCAGCGCCAGCGGTGTGCATTGACTAACGTGTCTTCACACCTTCTCATCTGTGTGTGCATGGAAGACACTTACGTGAGCTTTGTTCGTATGTGTCCTTGGGTGAGGGTATGGGGATACCCCCCGCCCCGTGTGCTTCTGGACACTTGCATATGTGTTGCAGGAGGCATGTGAGAGTCTGCATGTACGTAAAGGTGAGGGGGCATGCGTGCATGTAGGCACGTGTGTGACTTGTGAGTCAGGTCAGCATGCGGGGGCATGTGCATGAATGGGTCTGTGTGTGAATGGTGCATGTGCTTGTGTGAGGGAGGTGAGTGGGTGGTGGGCGCATGGGCTAACTCCTTTGAGGTCCTGACCCAGTTGAATCCCCCCCCTCCCCTGCTGACCCACCCCTCTCCCTGCAGCTACGTGGAGAACCAGAAGCGGCTGCAGCGCCTGGAATCCGGGGACTTGCAGGGCCTGGGGGAGTTGAGAAGCCTGTGAGGACTAAGGGTTGACAGGGTGGGACTGGGCACAGGGGGGTGGGTGCCCACATATATTGGGGTCTCGGAAAGACCTGAGAGTCTGGGAGAGCTGTGGAGGCTCAGGGATTTGAGGGGGTCCAGGTAACTGTGGAAAGTAAGGGATGGAGAGGGGTGTGCGGCCCCACAGGGGTATCTGGCCTGGGTGGGCAGAGGGCAGAGCTTAAATTCCTCTCACCCCTCCCCTAGAACCATCGTGAAGAGTGGCCTCCGCTTTGTGGCCCCAGATGCCTTCCACTTCACTCCTCGGCTCAGTCACCTGTGAGTGGTCAGGCTGGGTGGGTGGGGGCGGGGCTGAGGGGGACCTCCAGACTTGGGGTGCTGATAGGCTTTGTGCTCCCCAGGGAACTGCGTCAGGGAGGGTGGTGCTCTGATTCTCATCCAGTCAGACTAGAATCCCTGTAGCCTCCCTTCCATGTTCTGTGCCTCAGAGACACTGCTCATAAGCGCCCACCCCAGGCTCTCGGCCTGGAGTCCATAGTGACTGAGGGGCAGGGTTCTGAGTTCTGGTCAGAATTTCGTCTCCTCTTCTGTGGGGTGTGCTGACCTGGCCCCCCCGGGAGATGGCATGTTCTGCCTGCTACCCCTCACCCTCCTCATTCCTGAGAGTTATAGCTGCTTGTCCTGTAGAGGGCAGAGAGGGGCATGGAGTGGGTAGAAGATAACAGTTCGGTCCCTGGCAGTCCCTCCCTGGGTTGGGGGCCTGTCATCATCCACAGAGTTAGTTGGGCTGGGTCCTCTAAACTCACAGATGGGTCCGGGGATTTAACCACAAGAGAGAGCGATGTTGTGTTACCTGCTGTATCTACTGGCTTCAAATGTGCACTTAGGGTTGGCGATACGGCTTGGTTGGTAGAGTATTTGCCTACTATTCACAAAGCCCTGGGTTTGATCCCCTCCCCATAAGCCAGGTGATACATGTGATACATGCCTATAGGCCTGACACTGAGGAGGTGGAGACAGGAGGATCAGAAGTTCCAGGTCATACACGGCTACACAGCAAGTTCCAGGCCGGCCTTTTGTCTCAACAAAACAAAAACCTTAAAAAGATTTTTTAAGTGTGTATTTGGTGGCAGTTCATGACGCCCGTGGCAGTGACTCCTTGTAGTCAACCTGGGGACAGAGATGGTGTGGTCCCCATTTGATAGATGAAGATTCTGGGAATTAGGTTGTTTCTTGACTGAGGTCACCTGGCTATACAAGGTGGGACAGGTGTGACACCCACCCACCTACTTCTAACCTGTCTCCAAGGTGGTGGTGTTCTGGGGCCTTGTGTGAGGGTTCCTATTCAACTCAGCCTCCATTAAGTCAAGGGTGGCTAGGCAAGGGATGTCAGAGTACTTCCTCACTCAAAGCCCAGGGTCCTGGTGGTGGCAGTGTGTTGTAGACACAAAGCCCTGAGCTCCTGAAGCAGTTTCCTAGAGGCCCAGGAGCGGAGCCCTGGCTGGGTGCTCTCTCCTTTACCTGGGGAGCTATGACCCTAGGTCCCTCCGTCTCTTCCTGCTTGAAGTGCCTTTGGAGGAACAGGAAGGAAGGGGAGGGGGCCTGAGGAAGTACTCTGACATCCCTGTCTTGAGGTTAGGCAGGGGAGGGGGTTGTGAGGGCTGCGGTCCTCCTCTCCTCCTTGGTGGGGAGCACAGATGGAGCCCCTTACCCCAGCTGTGGCCTCAGCACTTCGCCAGCTGGGGCTGAGGTGTGGGGGGAGGGTAGCCGGCTGTTCCCTCGGATCCCTCTCCCTGGGGTCAGTCAGGGAGGGGGTTAAGTGGGATTAACCCTTGTTGTCCCAAGGAGAGGATTATACTCAGAAAGAAGTACCTGCCCACGCCGTTCCTACATTCCCACATGTCCACAGGCACAGCACAGCTACTTCTCTGGGCCTGTTCTGGTTGCCTGGGCTGGGGGGTGGGGGTGGGCGGGGGGGCAGCAGCCTCCTTCATGCTTCTGCCTCAGACTGGGTCAGAGTGAGGTCACTGGCTCAGGGCATCTGTCTGTCCCCCCCACAGGAATCTGTCCTCCAATGCTTTGGAGTCCCTTTCCTGGAAAACGGTGCAGGGCCTCTCTCTACAGGACCTGTGAGTGTGTGGGCAGGGGCAGGGCCAGGGGCGGGTGTGTGTGATGTGTGGCTGTGTGTGCACGTGTCTGCCTGTCTGCCGGACTCTGTGTTACTGTGTCTGTGTGGAACAGGGGAGGGGTAGGAGACAGTGTTGTGTCTGTGAGCTTGCACTGGGGATTATGTGCATGTCTATCATCCACTCCCCTCCATCGAGGCTGAGACTGTGGGACGGTCCTGGGCTGGGCTGGGCTGGTCTGGTCTCAGAAGCCAGGGTGGAGGAGCAGCTGTGTGTGTTCAGAGACTAGGCTCAGAGCTGTATTGAACAGACCACAGGCCCACCTTGATGCTTGAGGATAGCAGCCCGGTTTCCCAGTGCACACACTGGAAGGGAGTTACACATAATGGCCCACATGTGTGTGATGGGCAACTAAAGCCTGTGGGCCATAGCCAGACACCCTTCTTTGTTACCAAGCTTGGCTTCTCATTTGAGAGCTGGGGTAAAGGGATGCCATGCAGCCCTCAGCTGGCATCTACAACCGTCTGCCCTATTTCTTTTAGTCACGAAGTCTTGTTACTGTGCTGGTTATGGGCCTGGCCCCCTTCTGCTTAGACCCCCTTATAGCCAGCCATCTCCAGAGCACTGCCTCTCGGCTCCTCAGACCTGTTGCACCCTCTTTCCCCGACTCCTGACACCCCCTACCCAACAGGACCTTGTCGGGGAATCCACTGCACTGTTCCTGTGCCCTGTCCTGGCTCCAGCGCTGGGAGCAGGAGGGACTGTGTGGTGTGTACACACAGGAGCTTCAGGGACCTGGGCCTGGGGACCAGTTCCTCCCACTCACACACAACACCAGTTGTGGTAGGTGCTGTTGTCGGATGGCAAAGCCTGGGGTCTGCCTGGAGGGACTTGGGATAGCATTGGCAGGGGCTATGGACCCTGGATGCTGGGCGTACTGCTCAGGTTTGGGGTCATGAGCAGGGTGGGATTCACAAGCCCACCCTTAGGTGCTAATGTCCCTCCATGCCCCGGGTGGCAGGTGTACCCACAGTGAAGATCCAGATGCCCAACGACTCGGTGGAAGTGGGGGATGACGTATTTCTCCAGTGCCAGGTGGAGGGGCAGACCCTGCAGCAGGCTGGCTGGATCCTCACAGAGCTGGAAGGGACAGCCACAGTGAAGGTGAGAAGCCGTGCAGCCCCTCAAAGGAGATGAAGATGAGGCCATAAGATCTTTATTGCAAAAGCAAGAAAGGGGCACCCAGGGAGGCCGGAAGGTCGGAGATGGCTCAGACCTCGTGCCAGCGGGGAACGACAGTGGGAAACAGCAGGTCCTCAGGACAGGTCTACAGGAGACCCCCACCTCAGGTCTGGGGCTCCATCTTTGAGCACAATGCTGGCTGCAAGAGAGGGGGCTGGAGCTCACATGCGAGACCCAGGAAGAACCTAACAGGCCATTCCTCCCATATATTCCTTTTCTAGTTTAGGAAACTGAGGCCTGGGGACAGGACAGGATCTGTGTTCCATACCCAGAGGCAATTACTAGGGCTTCTGGCGTCTCCTGGACACTCAGGAAGCAGTGTTCTCTTGGGTATGTTGTGAACACATTAGTGAAGGGCAGCTGGTTCCAGCTCCCACTGTGCATACATGTTTTTTAAATCTGTGCGTACACGTGCATTGGCACACACGTGCATTGGCACACACGTGGAGTCAGGGCAAGCTCAGATGTCGGTCCTCACCTCCATCTTCTTTCCTTTTCTTTGCTGCTTGTCCGTGAGCTCCCAGGGACTCTCCTGTTTCTGCCTCCCATCCCACTTGTAAGATCACGGGAATGATAGGACCATGATGCTGAGTCCAGCTTTATGTGGGCTCTGGGGATCCAAACTCTGGCTCTCATACTTGTATGGCAAGTGCCTTACCCACTGAGCTGTCCTTTCAGTCCCCACTAATTCTTGGAATAACTTTCACACACACACACACACACACACACACACACACACACACACACTCACACTCACACTCCCTATTTCTACCTGCCTTTTGGTTTTCTTATCTGTAAACTGAGGTAGCCATGGTGGCCCTCTGACATCCTCCCTGCCTCTAGGAGTTGTTTGGCCTCTGTCTGTCTTACCTGAGCATCTTCCCAGGCCTTGCATCTTTTCTCAAGCTGGCCACAGCCCACTGACTTCAGCGTACTTCAGAGGTCCCTGCCTCCCCCCTCCCCGGGGTTCTGTGTGTAGCTCTGGCTGTCCTGGAACTGGCTGCTCTCTCCCTTCAACACATCCCAGATAGGGTGTGGCTTTTCTATGGAAGTTTTTAGGAAACAGATTACAGGTGTGAGTAACAGGTCAGTTCCTCAAAGAGATACCAGAAACTGGGACTTCCCGGAGTTGTCTGAAGATGTCTCCACACGCGGGCATCCGACTCTCCTCTACCTGTCCCCTTTCCCTTACTCACTTTCAGCAACTCTGCCCTCTGAGTGGGAAGGGCCGCCCGACAGCACTGCCCCAGGGGTCTCCAGCAATTGGAGTTGACTCTCCTTTACAGTGGGGGGGTCCCTCATCCCATAGGTGTACTTCCTAATTTCTGAATAGACTCGGCCCACGGTTAGAGCCCAGTAAAATTGTGACCAAACCTCTAAAGTCGATGGGTGGTGGTGGTAGCACACACCTTTAATCCCAGCAGTGGGGAGGCAGAGGCAGGTGGATCTCTGAGTTTGAGGCCAGCCTGGTCTACAGAGTGGTCTAGACCAGCTAGGGCTACATGGTGAGACTCAGTTTCCGGGGGCGGGCAGTAGGAAATCGGAACATTCTGCCTACTCCAACTCGTAAACAATCGCTGAACTCATCAAGATTGAGAATTCTTGAAAGGGCATCTGATTTACATGTGGTGCGGCCACGGTTTCTTAGGAAGGTAATCTGAGCTGGATTTAATCTTTTGGTGGCGATTCTGATGCCACTCCCCGGCATCCTTTTCCGTTGCCGAAGGAAGTGATGCTGTTGCCGAAGCTGCTTCCATAGCTGCCACGACCTGTTCACAGTCCCTTCGTTTCTGACCTTCCTTGGACTGAGACTGAGTCTGATAGAACTTTGTGAGCCAGGAATGAGCTGGCGAGGTTCTACTTGGCGCTCTGAGGAGCTGATGTGGATATGGTGGCGGGAGCTCCGTGGCTGCTGCCTGGCTCCTTGGTTTCAGCCTCCCTTTTAGAGGGTGGTGTTTGTGCTTTAGATTTCTCCGACCCAGGAGCTCCTCTACAAACGGCAAAGGAGACCATTCTCTGCCACAGATCTGCTCCCCCTTCCCTTCGCCTCCCCAGCCCTGCCTCCTTCCATATGGGGTCATCGGGCTCCCAAACACATCAGCTCTACCCCCCTGCCTCCTGCCTCTGTCTGCCGAAACCCTTCTGATGTCTCTTTCTTCCCTGGTCCAGAAATCTGGAGATCTGCCATCCCTGGGGCTAATCCTGGTCAATGTCACCAGTGACCTCAACAAGAAGAATGTGACGTGCTGGGCAGAGAATGATGTGGGCCGGGCTGAGGTCTCTGCCCAAGTCAGCGTCTCCTGTAAGCTCATGTGACAGGCCCCTGCACCCACCCCCCCACTCATCTCCTCTTCCCTGAAAAGAGAGGGGGGTAGATGGGAGGGGGAGGGGGCGTCTCTACAGCTGCTCCCTCCCAGCTGTTTCCAGATTCCCACGAAAACCTGATCCTACTTGGGAAGTCCTGGAGGCTCCTCAAGGCCAGAGGGTTAGAGATGGATTTCTTTCTGGCATGCTGCCCAAGCTTGCTACCTGAGGCCCTCGGCACCAGCTGCGGGCTGGCCCCACTGCCTGTTCCTCTGTAAAGGCTTTTGTCTTACCACCTTATTCGTTTATGACCCTTAGGATTGCTGTCTAGGTTTGGGAGAACCACTTTGCAGCTGGTGAAGCCTCCTCTAGCCCAGGAGTGAACTTCCAGCCTAGGCTGACATTTGTGCAAATTGAACGTTGTGGGGAGAAGGCGCTCAGGGCCGCACTTCCAGTGAAGGAGGCTTACGTCAGTTCTGCCTCCTGTTCCTGGACAAGCTTTGGTTTAGTGGAGGGGGCACAGCCGTAGATAAGCATCCCTAAAGAGGGGAATTCCTCCCTGCAGTTCCTTTTTATGCTTGTTGCCTAATTTCTCTGGCTTTGCCAACGAATTATCTTTAATCTGTGTTCCGGCACCGTTCCTCTTTTCTTGGGAAACACACACGGTCGTGCACATCAAGCATACACATCATTTATTTACTTATTTATTTAGAGACGGGGTCTGGCCATGAAACCCAGGCAGCCCTGGAACTCATGATCCTCCTGCCTCAGCCAAGGGCTGGGATTACAGAATTGCCACACCTAGCTGGCACATGTACTTTAAGCTAGACTTACTCCTGCCAGGACTTGAGAAGACACCCTCCCTCAGTCCCAACTCCATCTCTCCATCCTGATTTTTATGTTCAACACTTCCTTGTGGGAGTAATTTTCCACAGGGGCCGGAAGTTGAGCAGTTATGAGCATTTTCTATTGTTTAAAGGCACTGATTGCTCTTCCAGAGGGCCCAGATTGGGTTCCCAGCACCCGACACGGTAGCTCACAGACATCTGTAACTCCAGTTCCAAGGAATCTGATGTCCTCTTCTGGCCTCCAAGGTCACCAGGTGCACATGTGGTACACATACATACATGCGGCAAAACACTGATAAACATAAAATAAAAGTAAATATTAAAAATAATAGTTTTCAAACTGGGTGTGGGGTGGTGCACATCTTTAATCCCAGCATTTGAAAGGCAGAGGTAGGTAGATCTCTGTGAGTTCGAGGCCAGCCTGATCTACAGAGTGAGTTCCAGGACAGCTAGAGCTACACAGAGAAACCCTGTCTTGTAAAAACAAAAAAAAGTAATAATAATAATAATAGTAATAATAACAATAATAATACTTTTCTACATGTCTGCTTTCCTGTTAGAAGAATTCCATTTCTTTTTACACATTATATAAATGAAAACTTACTCTATTATTTTTATCTTTTTTAGTGTTTTGCCGCATGTTTTTTTTTTTTGGTTTTCCGAGACAGGGTTTCTCTGTGTAGCTTTGCGCCTCTCCTGGAGCTCACTTGGTAGCCCAGGCTGGCCTCGAACTCACAGAGATCCGCCTGGCTCTGCCTCCCGAGTGCTGGGATTAAAGGCGTGCGCCACCAACGCCCGGCTCTATTTTCTTTTGTACAACCCTCATAGTTGTGAAATCCATCTGTGGCAACAAAAGTAACTATAATTCCTTCATGTACTACATATATTTCATGGTATGAATGCTGCTGAGATTTCCCATAAATTTGTATGTGATTATACACATATGTTACATGTACATACTTTTTTCTATTATTGAGGGGCTCTCTGTTTTTCAGGATTGTGACTGTCTCAAAGCCATGTTTCTTGATTATTTTTCATCCTTTCTTTTCTCTTCTTTTTTCTTCCGTGCTATAAATGTCCTGGGATGGAACCCAGGGCCGGCTGTATCCTAGCCTACCAAGTGCTCTCTTACTGAGCCACACCCTAGCGCTGTTATCTAGTTGCTTAGAGACAAGGTCTTTCTAAGTTACTCAGGCCTTGAACTTGCACCCTTCTGCCTCCCAAGTAGCTTGGCTGGCAGGCCATCACCACCAGGCCTGGACCGGGCTCCAGGTGTGTCCCTTAAGCCTCTGAATTTTGTCTGCTGCCACATTTGGTATCCTCTGCTGGCTTTACTCCCAAATACGTTTCCTAGAGAAGTTCTTGGGACCCGATGACTTGTTTTTCCTGACCCCACCCCTGGTTCCACCCTCCCCTGGATTCCTTCCAGCCGGTTGCCCACCTCTTCCCGCAGTCCCAGCCAGCGTGCACGTGGGCACGGCAGTGGAACAGCACCACTGGTGCATACCCTTCTCTGTGGATGGGCAGCCGGCGCCCTCCCTGCGCTGGTTCTTCAACGGCTCCGTGCTCAACGAGACCAGCTTCATCTTCACTCAGTTCTTGGAGTCGACGCTGACGAACGAGACCGTGCGGCACGGCTGCCTTCGCCTCAACCAGCCCACCCATGTCAACAATGGCAACTACACGCTGCTGGCTGCCAACCCCTACGGCCAGGCTGCCGCCTCCGTCATGGCTGCCTTTATGGACAACCCTTTTGAGTTCAACCCCGAGGACCCCATCCCTGGTGTGAGAGCTGCCCCGAACCCTGCCCTGCTCCTGGGAGGCGCCTGGGTAGAGATCTAGCCATCCAGGGAGGTCTGGCCTCTGTCTGCCATGACCCTGGTTCGCAGAGCTAGAGTGCTCTGTCCTGGACAAAAGAGCTGGTGGCCAGCTCTACACTTCCTCCTTGCCCCTCTCCCAAGCCAGGCCTGCTGAGGCCCTGAGCTGTTCCGTCTGTCCAGGCTGAGGAGAGGGTTGTGCCCTCCAGGCAGCTCCAGCTCCCTCTTTTCCTGAGGCCCAGCAGCCTACCCCACCCCAGAAAGAACATCCTGGAGGGCGGGCAGGGCCTCACCGTCCTCCCCTCTGACCGCTTTCTCTCCTGCTTCCTGCCGCAGTCTCCTTCTCGCCAGTGGGTGAGTTGCCTGGGCTGGAGGGCAGCTGTGTTCTCTCAGAGCTGAAGCAGAGGGGACAGCTAGCTGGGACCCTGAACTCTGGCCAGGGTGGGGAGCGACTGGAGGAGACATGGCAGTCTGTGCCAAGGCCCACCCTTTGTGCCCTGTGTCCCCACAGACACCAACAGCACATCAAGAGACCCAGTGGAGAAGAAAGATGAAACACCTTTTGGGGTGAGTGTGGGATGTGGAAGCTGACGGTCAGGACGTGGAATGGGGTGGCCGGCGTGGCTCCTTGGGCTGTCGTTTGGAGCTAGAGCAGGACAGTCTCTTGTGTCCTGAGCTTGATTAGATGCTTTCCCAGCCAGGCTGAGGTCACTAGGGAAGCAGGGCCCAGGGCTGGCGGCCTGGCTCTGGACTCGTCTGTAGGGTGGAACTGTGCGAGAGTGCAGAAGCCCTCAGGACTGACCCTGCTTCTAGGTCTCTGTGGCTGTGGGCCTCGCCGTCTCCGCGGCCCTCTTCCTTTCTGCCCTGCTCCTCGTGCTCAACAAATGTGGGCAGAGAAGCAAATTTGGGATCAACCGTGAGTTGGCCGCAGAGGGCTCTCTGTCTGTCTGTCTGTCTGTCCATCTGTCCCACTGGCTTGGCTTTCTACTGGCTCTTCCCATCCACGCCCTGTGTTCGGGCGTATTGTTGAGGGGTTGTCTGTGGGGCTCAGGCTGGATGTGTGCCGGGCTGGGGCAGGATCGTTTTAGAGGAGCAGCTATTCGCTGATGGCTGTTGTCGGACACTGAGTGGGTCTGCAGGGCTCGGCTCTTCAGTGCTTTGGTGCCAGGAGCCAGTCCACAGAGGCCCTGGTGCCTCCCTTTCCTTGCCTGCTGTCTCCCTCCTGCCAGGGAAAGAGCCAGGGAAGAGCCTGGCACTCTTGAGGCTAGTCTGGATGATGGAGATGGTACCTTGGCTGTGATGGTCCATGTTGGTGTGTCTCTTCCCCAGGCCCTGCTGTGCTGGCTCCAGAGGATGGGCTGGCCATGTCCCTACATTTCATGACACTGGGTGGCAGCTCTCTTTCCCCTACTGAGGGCAAAGTCTCCGGACTCCAGGGCCACATCATGGAGAACCCACAGTACTTCAGTGATGCCTGTGAGGAACTGTGTTACAGTGTGAGGTGGTGTGTGTGTGTGTGTGTGTGTGTGTGTGTGTGTGTGTGTGCGCGCACGCGCGTGTCTGTGTGTCTGTGTGTGTCTGTGTTTGTGTCTATATAAAGTCCCTGGGCCATCATTGTGCTGACCCAGGACTCTCCCCACCTACCTCAAAGTCTAGCCTGACTCCTGGCCCCAACTCTGTTTAGGGCCTTATCTCCCATACTGGACTCTCCCTGGCCAGATCCTCCCACCCACCCACACCCCATTTCCTGTGGCTGCACTGCCCTTTACCACTGCCCCATCCTGCCCACGCCAGGGCCGCCTTCTGACTGTACAAGCCCCTCCCAGGTGTCCATCACATCAAGCGCCGGGACATTGTACTCAAGTGGGAGCTAGGAGAGGGAGCCTTTGGAAAGGTCTTCCTTGCTGAGTGCTACAACCTTCTGAATGAGCAGGACAAGATGCTGGTGGCTGTCAAGGTGAGACCAGGGTCCTGGTAGGGATTGCTGGCCCGTGTCCCTCAGAGGACCATCGTGTCAGGATGGGGGGGTATTTGAATGGAGTAAGACTTGAGATGGGATTGGGGTCCCCTCCAGTTCCGTCCCCATCCCTCCCGCCAGGCACTGAAGGAGGCCTCTGAGAGTGCTCGGCAGGACTTCCAGCGTGAGGCGGAGCTGCTCACCATGCTACAGCACCAGCACATTGTACGCTTCTTCGGAGTCTGCACTGAGGGCCGCCCCTTGCTCATGGTCTTTGAGTACATGCGTCACGGGGACCTCAACCGTTTCCTCCGGTACAAGGACGCAGCCCCCGGCTCAGTCCTTGGTCCTTTCCCTGCAAGAATACCTTTGCTTGTCTGCCTGGTTAAGGGGGAGGCACCAGGAAGGGTCAGGAAGGCACAGTTCCCACCCCCAGGGAGGTAGAGTGGGCAGGTGTGGGAAGGTGGGCATGTCTGTAAGACAGCTGCTAGAGGTCGGAGCGCTGAGCTCTGGGACCATGGTTCTGTAAGAGTGTATGGGCATTTGTATGCATAGGGGCCAGGCCTGCAGGGAGATGTGGCATGGAGGATGCTGACCCCAGGCAGCCATCGGGCCCCTTCTGTGTTCTGTGTGCTTGTATAGTGCTGCATGTTTCAGTCTCTAAGCATATAAGTGATGTATATTTGAAGGGGGTCCCACAAAACGCACTTCCTTGGCTTTGGGTCGAACAACTCTGATGTTCAGTAGTTGATAGTTGTAGTCACTTTGAGAAATGTGTGACTTCACAAGACGGCTTAGGGGTGACCAGACCCGCCCGGGGGCACACAGGAAGTGAAGGATGCCACTCCAGCAGAACTCCTACCCTCAGATACCAGCTGTGATAGCCCCGTGTGTCCCCGCCCAAGGTAGTCATAGGACCAGACAGAGTTAGATAGTGGGAGCATCAGGGTCCAGAATCAGCCACCATGTCTGTGAACCTTCCTTTCTGGCCAAGAGCACACACCAGGGGAACGAAGATCAAGAAGGCTTCCTGGAGGAAGGAGCATTAAAACCAAGACTCCATTCAAGAGGCAGAGGAGTAAGCCAGGGAAAGGAGGCGGGTCAGGATGCAGCATAGCTGGGAGGGAGGTCCCATGTGTCAGTCGGAGGAAGCCGTGGTTCTGGATGAGAAAGCACTGTGCAGCTGATGCTCATGCTGATGATGTCCCAGCAGCTCTAGGGAGTGAAGAAGGCACACATGTGTGCAGTCAATATGACTTAGCTACGAGAGACCCTGAGGAGGAGTGTACCCCGAGACAGTGTACCCCTGTAGGGGCATTGAGTGGCTCAGGCGAGCCAGCCCTAAGATGCATGGAGGTGGACTGGCAGAGGAGCCAGCGTCCAGGGAAGGCCACGGAGAACGAGCTTCTTGTTTCTGGGTAGGGTGCAGGCCTAGCCAGAGAGATGCCATAGATGGGGCCCAGGCTGTGTGAGGAGCAGCTGGTGATCCTTCTTGAAGCACCGGGCAGGAAGGAGAGAATCTGAGGTGAGCCTGGAAGGCCTTGGGCAGGAGGCTTGGGCCTTTGTGTTTCCAGCTTTCTCTGATGACACATGGGACCTCCCTCCCAGCTACGCTGCCTCCTGGCCCAGCCTCCCGACTGGAGTCACAGTTTTAATGCCCCTTCTTCCAGGAAGCCTTCTCGGTCTCCCCCCTGGCATGTGCTTACTCATACTCCACTCTCTACTCCAGTGCCCTGGTCTCAGAGTGTTCGGCAAACACTTGGCAAGTTGGAAAAGGCATTGCTAGCAAAGCAACCAGTCAGTAGGAAGAAAGGCTAGGAAGTATTTGGGCAGTGGCACCAAGTGATCAGGACAGCCGGGACTTGGGGGCGGTGGGGCACCCTGGAAACCTCTGCAAAGGAGAACCATCCAAGGAACAGCTGGGCACTAAGGACAAAAGTGGGGGACGCTGACAGGAGGTTCAGAGGGGACTCAAGTTGCTGGCCTGGAGCTGGGGAGGCTCCCTTCGTGGGGCAGAAACAGCTCAGCCTGGCAGAGGCTGTGCCTGGGCGCTGATGGCAATAATGGGGACTAGGGGCAGCTGGAGGCTGGGGCTGAGTTCCTCCAAGGACTGTGGAGTTAGCATCCTTGGGGGTGGGCTTGGTCATGGAGAAAGACGACTCTGTTTCCCCAACTCTCCAGACAGCTGCCTCCTCCTCCCTTTCCTCCATTTTTGCTCCTCGTCTCTCCCAGTTCCAGGAATCCCTCCACAGCTCCCGGGGCTCTGTCCTCCAGGTTCCCCCCCCCCCTCCTCTCTCTCTCTTAGCTTCTCCCTCTCCCTGTCTTTCTCAGGTCCCATGGACCTGATGCAAAGCTGCTGGCTGGCGGTGAGGATGTGGCTCCTGGTCCTCTGGGCCTTGGGCAGCTGCTGGCTGTGGCTAGCCAGGTGGCTGCAGGCATGGTATACCTGGCCAGCCTGCACTTTGTGCACCGGGACCTGGCCACACGCAACTGTCTGGTGGGCCAGGGACTAGTGGTCAAGATCGGAGACTTTGGCATGAGCAGGGACATCTACAGCACAGACTATTACCGCGTAAGGGTCCCTAAACCCTCCCCCAGCATCCATACTGTACAAACCCTGACTTGGAGTGTTAAGATCCTGCACTGGCCAGCTTGCCCTCTTCTTCCTCTAGTAGTGTGGGCTCTGGCCTTTGGCCTCTGGCCTCTGGTGTCCCATCCCTTTCAGCACCTCAGCCCTGGGTGGGAAACTGTCTTATCTACTGGTCCCTCAGCCCTGGTCCTGCACGCCTTCTATCTGTTTAGTGTGGTGGGATGGCTCTGTGGTTGCCCCCACTGGAGGTGATGCAGTGCCTCTCGGCAGGTGGGAGGTCGGACCATGCTGCCCATCCGCTGGATGCCACCTGAGAGCATCCTCTACCGCAAGTTCAGCATTGAGAGCGATGTGTGGAGCTTTGGGGTGGTGCTCTGGGAGATCTTCACCTACGGAAAGCAGCCCTGGTACCAGCTCTCCAACACCGAGGTCAGCTCTGCCAGGAACCCTGGGGGCCCCCCGTGCTTTCCCCTCAGCCCCCTCCCCGCTTCCTTTCTTCCTGTCTTGGTCCTTCTCTTCCTCAGTCTCCCAAACCCAAGCCCAGCCGGCTCCTGGTGGGCCCTTAGAGATCACTGTGGCTAGAGTCCAGGCCGTGCCGGTGTGTGCTTCATAGGTCACAGTGGGCAGTCACGGGGCAGAGCAGAGGGTGGGAGAGAGGTCCTGATACAGAACAGCAGGGAGGCTGGAGGTTAGATGGAGAAGGACGTCCCTGCCTTCCCTGCCCTCTGGCTGGCCACAGTTAGAGCAGACCCCAGGTGTTCTGTCTCCCAGCAGCTCCCCAAGCCTCCTCCTTGGCTCACAGCTGTCAGTTTCCATTTCTCCGTCTAATGCAGTCTGTTCCCCCGAGGCTGGTGGGGTGGGGGAGAGGGTTATAGATTTTAATTTTCTCAAGCACTGAGAGAAGGAATGGAATTAGTGCTGCCCATAATCTAAGTCCTCTAATGGGGATGGGGAGAAGGGGGGAGAGGCTCCAGGCGGCTTCTCCAACCATCTCGCTATCACCGTCTCTGTTAGATCCTGTAGCCACCCCAGCAGCCCTTCCTGGAGTCTGGCTGTGATCTTCTTTGCTACAGTTTCTTTCCACTATATCCCCTCAGAGTGGTGCCCATGAAAGGGAGAAGCAAGGGTTGCCTCGGCTTTAAGCCGAAACAGCCATGTTTCCCCCCTCCCCCCAAGGCTATAGCTGTGGTCCCACACTGCTCTTTTCTTGTGCAGCTGGGAGGTGGAGGCTGAGGCCGAGGTTGACGGTCTTGGCAATGTCATGACCTCACTCTCTTCACCCCGCCTGGCAAGTGGTCTTTGGGTGTGACACTAGCCTTCTGGAGGCAATCCTTAGTCATTCCTACTTTTCAGAGTCGGAGCGGGAAGGAGCCTCAGAGTTTGCGGGGTATGGTAGAGGCAGACAGCCGGGACCCTTCTGTGGGAGAGCCTGGAGCCTCCACGCTCTGAAGCCCCCAGTTCACTCTCCCCTCTGTCTCTCCCGCGGCACAGGCGATCGAGTGCATCACGCAGGGTCGGGAGCTGGAGCGGCCGCGCGCCTGCCCTCCTGATGTCTACGCCATCATGCGCGGCTGCTGGCAGCGTGAGCCGCAGCAGCGCCACAGCATGAAGGATGTGCACGCACGTCTGCAGGCCCTGGCGCAGGCTCCCCCCAGCTATCTGGATGTCCTGGGCTAGGAGCTGAGCCTGACTGTCAGGCCACCCTCAGGTCCCTCAGCACCCAGCCGCTACCACACTCAGGCCTCTCACCCTCAGCATGTGGAGGGCACTGGCAGGCTGGGAGTGGAGGGTAGCCATGCTTCATGGCCAGCATCCACCGTAATAGCAATTATATTTATTATCCCTGGCTGTGTTTCCTGCCCGTTCTTGGGGAGAAGGGCTTTGGGGCTCGGTAGAGGCTGTGCTCTGTCTCTGGAGTCCGTTCTCATGCTGTTCCCTTTGGTTGGTTGCTGCCCTGCTCTGCGCAGCTGTCTTCGGCTTTATCTTCACCCCTCACCTGGTGACAGTCTCTCTACACCCTCACTGTGTTTGGATTTCGGGAAGACTGATGCTGGGGATGGGGGGTAGGGCCCCTGGGGATGGTATCCGCTGCTGGTGGGGGTAGAGAGAGCAGGCACACATTAGAACAAATGAAGAAGACAGAGAAACCTCTCTCTCTCTCTCTCTCTCTCTCTCTCTCTCTCTCTCTCTCTCGTGTGTGTGTGTGTGTGTGTGTGTGTGTGTGTGTGTGTACATACATGTGGCTATAGCAGGGGTAAGGATTAAAGGAGCAGAGCCATGGTACACACCTTACACCCCAGCTACTCAGGAGGCCCAGTGCAACAGGAAAATCTCACATTCAAGGGTCTCCCTGGGGTTTCTAGTCAGTTCAAGGACAGCCTGGGCAACTTAGGGAGACCCAGTCTCAAAACAAGAAGTAAAAAGAGGGCTGGGAAAGAGCTCAGTGGTAGAGCCCTTGCCTGGTATGTGTGAGGTCCTGGGTTCAAGTCCCGGTACTGTATGGGGAGGGTGGGGTCGGGGAGAGCCCGGAGATGAAGGGTCAGGACCCCATTCCTTCCCTTCTGTTTCCCTTCTTGGTCCTGCTGCTTCGAGATTAATACTTGGAGGTGGGGCTTGGGCAAGGAGACTTCCTGAGAATAGACCTCTGGTGCTGTCCTACCCTACTCCTGGGGCAGATGGGGTCTATCTTCCTTTGTGACCTTAACTGAAGGGCCTGAGGTTTCTGTCACATTCATATCCCCAAACTCTACCACATCCGGGGAGCAGAGCCAGGTGCTCTCCTGGTCACTGCAGAGACTTGCCTCTGCCCTGGAGCTGGAGCAGCCGCATTTCAGCCACCAGCCATCACTTCCCATCACCTGCTGGGCTCCTGCAATATCACATGCTCACTCACACAGCTCCTGGGGCGAGTGATGGCTGTCTCCTGTCCCTGGGTGCCCAGTTCCCTGCCTTGTCCCCGTGATTCAATCTGTTCTTATCGCCCTGGGCCGGGCCCTGCAGTGTGTCTGCCTCTTGTCCAGGCTGGTTCCAGCTAATGGAGGGCTAGCCCAGGGCGGCAGGCTGATTGATGGGGGGGTCTGGTCCCCAGGGTCCTCATTGGCAGGCTTTCCTTTCCTGCCTTGGGATAGGCGGTGCTGTTTCACCCTAGAAGGGGGACAGAGTGGAGGCATCAGATCTGGCAGGTGAAGCCGTGGATGAGAGCTACAGATATTGCAGCTAAGAGAGTACAGAGGAAGGAACAAAGACAGAGAGATGGGGACACAAAGGGACAGGGTGGCAGGAGCACACAGGCACAGGAGGGCGGCGGCCGGCAGAGTCCTAAGAGCCCAGGACCCCTACAGGCTTTGCCTGTTCCTTTCTCTCACTCCTGTTTGATCCTGTGCAGGCGGGCGCGGGGCGAGGAGTGGGTACTAGCAGACCTGGAGGCCCTGCTGGGGACACAGGGCTCTGAGGTTTGCTGCACTGAGCAGGATTGGGTAGGGCTCGGAGGCCAGATAGCAGAAAAGACCTGAAAAGCCTATGAGCTATTTCCAGTGTTGATTATGGGGCATGGGAAACGCCTGAACCCCACTGGAGGATTACTGGAGAAGCTGAACAGAAGGGGTACAGAGTTCTGGGAGTGTGGCTTGGGCAAAGGGAACCTTCTGGGAAAGTGGCAGAGAGATGTGGGATTAGCAGAGATGAGCACCAGTCCTTCAGGTAACAGGGCTTGGAGCTGTGCACTGGGGTGTGGGAGTCCGTGGGAGTCCAGCTCTGACCTGCTCCCACCTTTTGAAGGGCTCTTAGGTGGAGGAGAGAGGAATTAAGAAATGATAGAGAGACCTAGACGACGACGAGAAGAAAGACAGACACAGGATAGCTTCGGGAGGGCCTGGGTCAATACCCAACAGCCTCGTCCTTTTTTCAGAAGAGCTTTTTATAATATGCCAAGGGGAGAGGCAAAAGACCTCCCCCTTGCAAGATCAAAGCACACCATACAGCCGAGCGCAGACCCTTCCAAACACCTAGTAACCACGCACGTGGTCAAACCATCTCCTTATGCAGCCCTGTTGGGTACAGCAAGCTCAGATTCTCTGACCCAGAGTAAGGTCTCACTAGATAGCCTCTGTGGGCTTCCACCCTGGGGCAAGAAGGGACTGTACCCTTCGTCTGCTAGTGGCCTCCTCCTCAATGGATATTCAGACACTTGCCCACAGCACCCCGACCACCTAGTGCACATAGCTGGCCTGAATGGAGGCTTGTGCATGTGAAGCACATACAAACAGCACTCCTTCCGCTGCCGCTGGGTCCCACTGCCATTAAACTCTGTCCTTGTCCCTCTGTGGCCCCTGCCCCCCTCTCTGTTAATTACCTCCTGGCTGTGCCAAGTCCATTAGCTGCCCTCGGTCCCAGGGGCCGAGCACCAGTTGAGATGGATAGCTATAAGGAGATGGGTGGAATGGGGCCCTGGGGATTTTGGGGGGCTTGAGACTGAGACAGCAACCTGGGGCCATAGGGTAGTAGTATTCTCCCTCCCTCTACTCCCCTTTCAGACCACAGCCTTGTTGGCTGGAAGGAGGCTCCGAGAGGCTGGGGTGTTGTGGAGCACTGAGCACAGGAACCAGGCTCCCCTCGGTCACTCTCGCTCTCCAGAGTAGGACGGAGTGTTGGTCAAGGAAGTGAGCCCCTCGGGTCTCCTGCCCCGGCACAGGCCTCTGAGGAACTTGGGGTTCTTCTGCTCTCTCAGATCTGGCTTCTCAGAAGGAGGCTAGGATAGCTGCCAGATTTCCAGGAGCCTGCAGACAGGTTTCTAGGGCTGCTTGGGAGGGTACCCCACCTTGCCTGAGTCCCCTCAGGCTGAGGACAGGTCCTAGCAGGCCCTGGGGCTGAAAGTAGCGGCTGGAGGGAGCTTGCCGTGTTCCTGTGTGGCCTTGGACTGGCTGCTCGGTGCTGGCAGAAGCAAGGCAGTCGCTAGAGAAGCAAGGACTCGGGGACCCTGGGTTCTAGCCTCCTGTGCCGCTGATGTGCCAGGCTACCCAGGCGCCTCCAGCAGGGTGTGCATTGGCCGCGTGTTCTGAATTTTCCCTGACCGTCTTTCTGCCCCCTCCGAGCTGTGAAAAATGGAGGGTTGCCAGTAGTGAGGGCTGAAGGTTGCAGCCGGGAGAGACAGACAAGCCGAGGCCATAGCTGCAGGAACCAGCCAGTAGAGGCCAGGAGGGAAGAGCCAGCAGCCAGGAGCCCCGGGACCGGGACCGGCAGGGCAGAGCCCCTGAGACAGTCTGCGTTTCTTTGCCTGGAATCCAGCCCCTGGACCAGAGTGCTTGTCACCCACCGCCCACTAAGCTGAGCCCTTCCGCTCCTTACTGGGTTATGTGCCCTGGTAGGTAAACGTCTAGACTCTGGAGCTTAGTTCTGCCATTGACAAGTGTGATGTCACCCGGCATTTCTGTACCTTAGTGTCTTCTGCTAAGTGGGGATAGGCAATAACAGCAGAGCCCCCTGCCCCCCACCCAGGGATGCTGGGAGGCTGAGACCCATGTGTAAAGCTCTCCCGATGGGGCCCGGCCCCCAGCCGGTGCCCAGTAGAGACTGTTCTTAGGTCAGTGTTCCTTCCTTCTCATCTTCTTCTCTCTTCCTTCCCCTCTCTAGCCTGTCTCAGGCCTTGGGGACCCAGCTGGGGCCCTGCTAGTATTCAGGATGATAATCTATCCCATCCTGAGTGTGAGCAGGTATCCTGGGGACTGCAGTGTTTGAGGAGAGATACTTTTGACCCCAGTCCCAACCCTCCCCTCTCCCTGCAATCGCTTCAGAGTGGTGTGGAGGGCTGTGGCACTGACTCTAACGCCCTTCTCTTGCTGTGTGGAGGACAGGGCCAAGCCCCATGCCCGCTGTCTTCTTAGCCCCAACTCTCAAACTCCCTGGCTGTCCTATCAGGGATGTCTGTCCTGACTTGTCTGTTTGGGTGACCTGGGGGGACAGGATAGGGACCTTGGTACCTTGTGACAGGTGATTCTGGGTTATGGCCCCTTGCTGGCCGGGTCAGGTCTCTGGCAGTCACTAGAGATGTCGGACTGGAAAATGTACTAAGACTTTGCTCCCTTTCCCTGTAGCCTGCTGTTCCAAGGGTCCGGAAGCCCTTCTTACAGTCTACCTTTGTGGCTCTCACTTGGATTTGAAGGGGTTACTCAGCTCCGGGCCTGCCCACGGCAGGTCTCAGCTGCCTGGGGCCTGTGGTCAGGGCTAATGCAAGCGAGAAGTGGAGGACAAGAAGGATAAAGTTATTAGTGTCTTCATCTTTGAGGGATATTGATTGCTGGGTCTCCAGGCCCATTTGGTCTTATAATGGGGTGCATGGAGGTGTTGGGAGGGGGCACAGAAAGATCCCACGTAGCCCCCACCCCTTCTTCTGGGATGGCGGCCGCACAAGGTCTGGTCCAAGGATGACAGTAGAGACACGATTTGTGAGTGAGAGCTCCGGGGAGATGGGGCATAGGAAAGCGGAGGGGGCTCAGGTCAGGTCTTGGTGCTCTAGCACTGGACTGTTTTGTGTGCATGTGAGAGAGAATGTGAGCACACTTAGAGCTGCTGAAGAGATCTGGAAGGGGGGATTCCTGGTCTGTCCTGAGCCCTTGCCTGCACCCCAGGCAGCTATTGAGCAGGCTCTTCCGATGGGATGGGGGAGTAACTTTGGCCTTGTGTGTCCAGCTTCCTATTTGCATGGGACGCCCTGTGAGATGGTTGGTACAGCCTTGTCTCTCCACCTAGAGCTTTGCATATTCCTGTCTTCATCTTGAGATGGATGTGGGCCAGAAGGGCTTGGGTATCAGGCCCACCTTCTCCAGGCAGGCCGCCCTGTTGGGTGTCCGCTGGAGGCTGAGAGAGGGAGGTACCGAGGGTAAGATGGCGGGCACAGAAGCCAACTTTTCCCTCCCAGCCTCCCTTTAACTCGGATGAGAAGGGCCCGGTGCTCCTCTGCTCAGGGACTCCGAAGCTCACTTCTCCTTCCCAGAGGAGCTGGCTTCCCCTCTTCTGGGGTGGAAGAGGAGGTAATTAATGACGGGAGGCTGGACAGTGAATGTTCAGGGCTAATGTTGGTATTAATCAGGAGCTGGTCCCCAGTCCCCAGTGAAGGATCAGGTTCAGCTGGGCCAATGAGTGTGTGTGTGTGTGTGTGTGTGTGTGTGTGTGTGTGTGTGTGTGTG
>CABHPQ010168837.1:0-11887 GCA_902168405.1 Peromyscus aztecus
AGCATTCCTTGAGGATTTCCAGGGTGTGAAGTAGTTTAGGTAGTTTAAGAGTTTCAGCCTGTTTGGAGATGAAATGTGCAAGCCCCTGGAGAAGAACACAGTAACAATTAAAAACTTACCCACAGTCCTGAAATAAAATGACCCACATTCTGTCAGTGGATGCTTGTAGAATGAAATATATGGGTAGTGATCATAGATGTTTTTAAAGCATCTCAGAAATAGAGTTCTGCAGCCTGAAAAACAATGATCCCAAATAGATGTACCAGTTTCCTGAGAGTCAGGTTCTTGCTGACCCTCATTTTAAATAAAATACAATAATAGCATTTGCTAAAGGCCTAGGCTGTGTGAGGTAAGCCACATTGGTTATTTTTTTTCTATTCATTTTGAACTTGCAGTAGGAATTATTACCTCCAAGTTTGAGGTGAGGAAACTCAACAAGGCTAAGGAATGCAATCAATAGTATAAGGAGGTTTAACTAGGCCTAGGCTGAGATCCCCCCAGTGTCTCCTTTTAAATCACATATGTCAAGCATCCCTGCTGAGCCTATTCCAACACAACTGAAGAGAGGCAGTTCATTCTGGAAGAGAGGGTCTTTGAAGTCTGGCATTTTGCTTACCTTTACCAACAGCAGAAGAATGTGGTTACTAAATCCTATTGTTCTTGCTTGTGGAAACCATGGACTTCCCTGGTTGAAGCTAGCTATATTGTTAAGAACAGAAGTTCCCCTAAGTAATGCCAGTGTGCTAGTTAGTTTTATGCCAACTTGGACACAAGCTAGAGTCATCTGAGAGGAGGAATCCTTAATTGAGAAAATGCCTCCAAAAATCTGGCTGTAGGGAATTTTCCTAACCAGTAATTGATGGGGGAGGGTGTAATCCATTGTGTGTGGAGCCACCTTTGAACTGGTGGTCCTGGGTTCTATAAGAAAGCAGGCTGAATAAGCCACGAGGAGCTGTCAGGAAGCTCCTCCATGGCCTCTGCCACAGCTCCTGCCTCCAGATTCCTGCCCTGTTTGAATTCTTGCCCTGACTTCCTTTGATGGTAGACTATTATGCAGAAGTATACATGAAATAAACCCTTTGCTCCCCAAGTTGATGTTTGTCGTGGTGTTTATCACAGCAATAAAACCCTAACTGAGGCAGCCAGATTGTTTCACTTTGCCACGAGTTTTGGTTGTTTTTGCAGTATGATGACAGTACCTGACTAAAACAACTTCGAGGAAAAAAGGATCTATTTTGAGGTCGGGGGGGGGGGGGGGGGGGGGGGGAGTGTCCGTACATTGTGACAGGGAGGGCGTGGCAGAGGAGTTCATGGCCGTGGGAGCATTTCGTGAAATCTATTCACACCATGACAGAGGAGAAAGGAGAGAATTAGGGACTGCACATAACTGCCAATGTCCCCAAATGAGTGTGGCCTACGTTGACCAGTCAGACTTACAACCCAAAAGTTCCCTGGCTGTGGAACAAAAGTATTGTCCTACAAGAGGACATTTCAGATTCAAGCCATAACATCACCCACAGAAACGCCCCAGTGACCAAGGGGATGGAGAGGGATGAGTACTGAATGAAAGCTGAACCTTCAGGGGCTCAGTGGTGCTTTAGAAACTTGGTTCTCCAGGAGCCCAGAAATGATGTATCCTTCTGCTGGATGATTGTGGGGTGTTTTATGGAATTTTTATAACACTTGTAATTCTGAGTAATGTCATTAGCTCTGGGAGCGTCCTGTAGATTGTACCCCAGTACTACCTGTTCCTGAGCTCCATCTCGGAAGTCAGAAACCCTGTCTCTAGCATGGTGTGCAGGGTGGTTTGATAAGAATGCTCCTCAAGGGCTCATGTCTGAATACTTGGTTCCCAGTAGGAAGAACTGTTTGGGAAGGGTTAGGAGGTGTGGCCTTGTTAGAGGAGGGGTCACTGGGGGTGGGCTCTGAGGTTTCTGAAGACTTGCACCATATCTGGTGAGGGTTTCTCTTCCTCCTGCTTTTGAAAAAAAAATGTGCTCTCTCAGCCGTTCCTGCTGCCATCCATTGGCTCTGCCGTCATGGACTCCGACCTTGGGAACTGTAAACCCAATTAAATGCTTTATTTTTTTTTTAAGTTGCCTTGGCCATGGTGTTCTGTTATAGCAACTGAAAAGTAACTAAGACAGTGTGTGAGCCGTGAAAGTTCGCAGGAGATTCTGAGCAAATGGAACTCCGGAGTTACCTATGCAAAGTCTGCTCATGGCCAGTGAATTGTGCAAAGGAAGAGTCTTATTTTTACAAGTTGCAAAGAGAGATTGAAAATAATTTCTTGCTGGGTGGTGGTGGCACATGCCTTTAATCCCAGCAGAGCCAGGTGGATCTCTGTGAGTTCAAGGCCAGCCTGGTCTACAAAGTGAGTTCCAGGAAAGGCGCAAAACTGTACAGAGAAACCCTGTCTCGAAAAAAGAAAAAAAGAAAGAAAGGAAGGAAGAAAGAAAGAAAGAAAGAAAATAATTTCTTTGTGTCCAGTCTGGAGGGAGGTTACCCTTAGCTCTAAAGTTCTCCTTAATCACAAAGCTGGCTACAACTTTAAATGTATATATAAGGTGTATATGGATGTATTTATGAAATTTTTAAAATATATGAAATAAAGCCTGTCTGTGAGCAGTAATCAATTTGAAATGTTAAACCTTAAATTGGGAAGACTTCCAGTGATTTTGAGAATTAAAAGTTCATTTGGCTGGTTGATTACATGTTCATTTTATTATTCCATAAATACTTTTTCTGGTAATAAGTCACACCAGTTCATGGGTATCCATGGGAACACCAGAACATAATGAGGCAGAAACCAGCCAGTTAGGTGAACTCCAGTAGATTTGCTCAAAGGAAAACTTTCAAGCCAGGTAGACTATTAGAAACGCCTCTTCCTAAGATGGGGCCATTTTTCTTTCTGTCTGGATTCCCACTGCCTGTGATATTAAGATGAATGAGGACCATATAAATTGGCACTTGCAATAATTTGTTGAATCAATAAGTGGGTGCAGGTGAGAAGCATTCCAGAGGAGTCAGATGGAATTAATGCACCAGCATTTTTGGATTAAGAAATCAACTTTGTGAATTCCGAGCCTGTGCTTGCAGACATAATTAGGATGCCTCTCAAGATGTTCTTAATGCATAAATTACTCATTTATTTGTATCCTTCCTCAAAGCCTGTTCAAATTCTTGCCCTGGTATAATTCCCTTTCTTCTGACCACCCTGGTTCCTGCTGAGCCTTCCCTGCTTATGAATATTGTAATCTAATAAGCCTTATCACTGTTTACCTCAGAGTAGAAGATCCAATTAGTTGCATTTGGAAACGATTAATTCCACCACTCCGCCCTTGGGTACCGTGGGTGCCAGGCTTCTGCTCATCTGCAGTTTCAGTCCAGCTGCCCTGCTGCATCCTGCTGGAACTGTTTACATCTCAGTCTCTTTGAGAAAGCCCAATGTAGCATGGCTTACAGTAATAAAATGTGCATTAGGACACTATAGGAGAGTTCAGAGCGACGATAATGTGTCCAAACCTGAGGTCTGCGCTCAGATATTCTAAAGCTGGGTGCTTTGGCAAGCCCTGCCAGCTACAGGCTATATTTCTGTCTTCTGACACCTGACTGCATCATTCTATGGTTGCTATCGGCTCCTTTCCAGTTATCTGTTGATCGTTCTAGACATTGTTCACTCTTGAAGCACCACCCTTCACAGCCAAGAGGCAAAGATAGTGGCAGACTTTTGTTTCTCCTCGACCTAATAACTATCTACTCTCAGCCATAAAAAGTAGGCAGACAATATACTGAGGATTGTGGGCCCTTGAGGAAATGAGACTAGATTGGAGGAGAGGAGATCGATAACTGTGGTAGATCATCTCCTACCGTAGCTGATTAAAAGATCAACAACCAGTCAATAGTTGCTTTGGGAATTAAGTGAAGTTTTTCATGTCCTTTCTCCCTCTCCCTCTCCCTTGCCCTCTCTTTTCCTCCCTTTCCCTCTCTCCCTCTCTCTCCATGCACAGCATCAGACACCTCAAAACACTGCGCACGCTCACGCTCGCGTCTGTGTGTGTGTGTGTGTGTGTGTGTGTTACAGTGCTGGGAACTGCAATCTTTCACAAGCTAGGCAGGCATTCTACCATTAATCTACATTCCCAGGTCTTCTCCCTAAAATCTTTTAAGGCTTTAGTTATTGGCTTATAGAAAGGTATGTACAGTGTTTCCCAAAACCATTTATTTATTGTGCTATGGAGCAAAATTTCAGTTCCCAATCTTACATAAAAATTTTATTAATAGCCTTTTCCCAAATGAAATGTTTTAAACTTTAGGTTAAATTTCCATTTAGACCCCAGTCTTCTATAGTGTCCCACAGATAAGCAGCAGTTAAAATATTCGGGAAATCATCTTCTGGTACTATCATCTTCTGGGAAATCATCTTTTGGTACTATCATCTTCTGGTACTATGTTCTCTCTCTCTCTCTCTCTCTCTCTCTCTCTCTCTCTCTCTCTCTGTGTGTGTGTGTGTGTGTGTGTCTGTCTGTCTGTCTGTCTGTCTGTCTCTTTCATTCTTCTCTAAGCTGGAGATCAAACCCAAAGTCAAAGCCTCTGAAATACTCACACTGGGCAAGCACTTTGCCACAGGCCCATGCCTCACCCCACATTACTGTTTTGTCTCATCAGAGACATCTGCATGTCTTTTGCATATTCTGTGGGCAGTTATGGTATCACCACAGAAGGACAGACATAGGCCGGGAAGGGTACGTGTCTCAGATTCATAGTCAGATCACAGTGTGGAGCCCCAGCAGAGGCCAGAGCTCCAGTCTTTAGTACCAGTCCAGGCTTGAGCCACCGCCCACTGCTGTTCAGTTGCCTCTTGGCTCTTGTCAGGCTTGCTGAGAGTGTGGAGAAGGACCTCTGCTCACAGTGCCATCCTGGCACGCAGACTGAGGACTATTGTGCCATCCCAGTTAAGCCCTCCACAGGTAGGCCTTAAGGATTTTTCTGGGCTCCTGGTTTTCCAAGTCACCCTCCCTCCAGTTTCTTCATTTTGAAGAGAGGTGGGGGGGGGGGGGGTAAAAAAAAAAAAAAAAAAAAAAAGGAAGAAGAAGAAAAGAAAAGAAAAATGTAGCTACTTTGTTTTCTCAAACCTCCACTTGTAAATAAAGATAAAACCTGACTACAACCCAATACTGCAAAGCGTGCTACAATTCTGGGTCCTAGGAGATCATAGTCAGAGGCGTTGGGCTGAGTCTGGGCTTTAGGTGGGGCTCTTTTCAATCTGCACAGGCAAGACAAGTGGTTTATACTGGTAGTCAGAGCGCTCTACAGTACACTGCTTTCAAAAATAACTGCAATATTTCTTCCCCACCTTGTGTCTCCTACTTTTGTGTCCATCAAGAGGCAGAGTCTACCTTCCAATCTCTGAAAACTCACCTAACCTATGGACTTGTTTTGTGGCTTACAATGTAAATAATATTCTGCAGACTCAAAGCTAGACCTTAAGGTTCCCAGAACTTTCTACTGTCTGTCCTGAGAGAATCGTAACCAGGGTTTCTGTTGCTAGTAAAACATCAGGACCAAAAGCAACTTAAGGAGGAAAGGTTTCATTTCAGTTTACAGGTTGTGATCATCCTCTAGGGAAATCAGAGCAGAAACTCAAGGCAAGAACTTGGAGGCAGGAACCGACGCAGAGGCCAGAGGAGTGCTGCTTACTGGCTTGCTCCTCAGAATTTGTTCAGCCGGCTTTCTTAAAGACCCCAAGACCACCAGCCCAGAGGGCACCACCCACAAGGGGCTGGGTCCTCCCACAGCAATCACCAACAAAGAAAAAGACACTGGAGACTTGCCTGCAGGCCAATCTTATGGAGGGATTTTTCTCAGTTGAGAGTCTCTCTTCCCAAACAACTCCAGCTTGTGCCAACCTGACACAAAATATCCAGCACAGAGAGCCATGTGGAAAAGCTATTCCCATGCAGTGAAGATGTGTGGCTAAGCAGAGAACCGCAACACCTAAGCCAACACTCTATCCAGTGCAGATGTAATTATGGCCATCTTAAACCTTCTGACCACAGGGACGTGAGTGAGCTCAGCTGAAACCAAGAGAGGAATAGTCCCACCAACCTGAGAGTCAAACACCATAATAAAGCACTGGTGTTGTAAGCCAATGAGTTATATGGCATAGGCTGAGAAACCCTCAATAAATGGCTTTAATACTTGGGCTTCTGAAGCAGAACCATCTTCGTGGCTGTAGGATGTCAGAGGGATGAAGAAAAGCAGAGGACAATATTCATGAGGGGGGAAAAATACAACCAAGTCACCAAACGTGCTACAGCTGAGAAATTACAACCCATAGAGACCCTGAAATGCCTCCGTGTTCTGTGTTACCAGTGCCGCAAGTGTCAATACCCATCACACAACAGGTATTTATAGGAGGAGTTGTATTCTTAGCTATTGGTTCCTTGTAGAATAATGGTACCTCTTGTGGCTGTTAGAACTTGCCTGCCTTGGGAGTGAGTATTAGGACCAGAGAGCCTGCTGTTCCTCAGAGAGATGCTGACCACAGGCACCAGCCTGCTTGGGGACTTGCTTTACACAGAGGGCTCACAGGCAGTGAAACCACCCTGATGTTCCTAACTTGAAATGCTGTACCACCGTGCCTGGGCACTAAGCTAGAGAGAGAAAGGTAAATAAAAGCCTGATCCACTGAAGGGTTTTCCTATATTCTTGTCATGGGATTCTCTTCCTTTCTAGCAAGGTTTTGTTTTGCTGTCGTTGTTTGTTTTGTTTTTCATTTTCCAAATGGGCTATCGTCATTTGAGAAAGTGACTAAAAGGAACAGACGACAGATTTTATCGCAATAAATCTCTGCAATGACTTGCCCAGTGTTGGCCTAGCTTAATGTGTTTGAACCCACAGTATTCTCAGATCCCTTTTATATATGACTTGCAGGGGGTTGGAGGGTGGGGGAGGGAGTTTGGCCGTAGCAAAAACTCCACCACTATGATATTTCAGTAGATGCTTCTCCCCAGACAAGGACTGGAAAATTACTCAGGCTTGCATCTTCATCTTTGTGTGTTGTCTCTGTGTTTCCTTTGTGACTGTGGGAAAACCCATGTAGGGAAGGAAGGAAGAAAAGAAGCCTGTCAAGCACCTCTTACATGCTGGGCACTTTATTTATATCACTTAGCTGGTCCTGTGGTGACAGAGGGAAGGCTCAGACAGGAAGCATCAGGCCAACTCAGGTCTGTTTGTCTTCCCAACACTGCTTCCACATGACCATGGTTCTCAGTGTCTAGTGAACTCTAGCCTATGTCACCATCTTTCTAGGGAGGCCTGTTATCTCATAACGCACCTGCCCAGGGTGTGTGTGTGTGTGTGTGTGTGTGTGTGTGTGTGTGTGTGTGTGTGTATTCATGACTGTATATGCATATGGTTGTCCTAGATAGCTTTTTTTTTGTCAGCTTGAACACGTTATAAGTCATCTGAAAGGAGGAAAGTCCAACTGAGAAAATGCCTCCCAAAGATTGAGCTATAGGCAAGCCTGTCCTCCATTTTCTTAATTAATGATTAATGGGGGGAGGGGCAGCCCTTAGTGGGTGGTGCCACCCCTGAGCTGGATAATTGTTTTTCTTTGCTTTTCTTTTTTCTTTTTCCTTTTTTTTTTTTCATTACTTCATATTTACACCAGGATACCTGCTCTTCTTTCAACCTTTAATTCCAGTGCTCCATTTGTACTGTTATACTTGAGAGTTGTGTGGAAAAAGAGCAAATCCATGATTGTCCAATTAAACCAAGCTGTATTTTTGGAGTGCACCCGAGACTGACCAGCCAACTATCTCACCCTAAATTGGGATCTGAGAGAGCTGCCCCTGCCAGCCTCTTGAGGTTCCTTTTCTAGGAGAGATAAAGTGTTCATAGGGGCTGTTATACATTGTTAGAAAGAGTCGATGAAAGGGAATACATCATGTGAATGGTGTTGCAAGTTTAGTGTAGGTTGAAAAACACGTTTTGCACTTTACATCAGAGCTAAGAAACAGGAATTTATTCTTAATTACAAATAGAAACCTTAACTTGCAAGGACTTAACACAGGACAAGGAACTTGGTTTAAAAAAAAAAGCATATTTACTTATAAAGCTAGGTTTAAATACTACATAAAGCACTTCATTTTTTGTATAACAAACAAGAGTTTTAATCACTTTAAATCACTTTACTACCTGGGTAGAAAAAGAATTCAGTAAAGATATGATCAACTTTGACATAAAATATTGCAAATGGGAGCTCAAGGAACTTGTTCTTTAACTACAAACAGAAACTGTAATGTGCACAGGACAAACAGGGACTTATCCTTAACTGTCTTAACTACAAACAAAAACCTTAACCTACACAGTATATTGTTCCTATTTTGGTCTCACAATACTTTTCTTCAAAGTCTTTAAAACCTTTCATGGAAGGAGCAGGTGGCCTCTTTTCCAAAAGCAATGTGAACTTTGAAGTGAACTTTTTTGTTTCTCACACAGACTCTGAAAGTTGTTTTAAACGGTTAGAAATTGACCCTGAGTTCTATCTCCCTGTAGCAACAGTTTGATGTATGGTGTTCTAGATGATTCTTTTGCAAGTAGATTTTCCTTCCAACGAGATCAGAGGCTTTTCGGCCCTGTAGCCAGACGAGGCTGATCTGTGAAATCTTTCATTTCAGGCACTGCCTGCTGGTCGAGCTGCAGCTCTTAAACTCTGTCCTGTCATCTGCCTGATGACTGCAGCTGGGGAACGCAGCTGATTTCCAAAGGCTCCTTAGTACAACAGAGTGATTTCTAAATCTTTGGAAGGTGTCTTAGGGTAACTGTTGCTGTGATGAAACACAATGACACAAAGCAGCTCAGGAGGAAAGGGTTTATTTCACTCACAGGTCCACATAACAGGTCATCATTAAAAGCAGCGAGGGCAGAAAGTCAAGCAGGGCGGGAACCTGGAGTCAGGAACCAATGCAGAGGCCATAGAGGGGTGCTGCTTACTGGCTTGCTCACCATGGCTTGCTCAGCCTGCTCTCTTATAGAAGCCAGTACCACCAGCCCAGACATGGCCCCACCCACAGTGGGCTGGGCCCTCCCACATTAACCACTAATCAAAAAAAAAAAAAAAAAACCTGCCCCACAGGCTTGTCTACAGGCAGATCTTATGGAGGCATTTCTCAATTGAAATGCCCTCCTCTCTAATAACTCTAGCTTGTGTCAAGTTGACATAAAACTACCCAGGACAGTAGTGGCACATGCCTGTAATCTCAACACTTGGGAGGCAGAGACAGGCAGGTCTCTAACTGAGTTCGAGGCCAACCTGGTCTACAGTAGAGCGAGTTTCAGGACAGCCAGAGCTGTTACACAAAGAAGTCCTGTGTTGGGGAAGAAAAAAAAACTAGCCAGGACAGATGGGAAATTGATGCATAGTAGAATTTGATTGGCCTTAATCTAACATTTCTTAACTATCACTCTCTAAAACCTTCCCTATCATTCTGGAACTAAGTAACTCTTCTCGTCACATGAAATGCTTTTTTTTCTAATGTACACATAAGTCAAGACTTTCACTGCTTTTTTATTATAATTTTCTCTATTCCTAACAGTCTCATGCATATGAATATGATGTAATACAATCAAATTCACCCCCATTTCCATGCTCCAACTTCCTCCCATACCCTCAATAGGTCTTCCACCCAACCCAATGACATTTTTCTTTTCTATGGCCCCAGAAGTCTAATCAGTTCTTCCACATACATGGGTGTGGAGCATCCACCGACTCCTGGGGAACCCACCTGGAACAACACCCTCCTAAAGAGTGTTTATTCCTTCCCCAGCCACTATCAGCTTCCACCAGCTTCTCAGTTTGGAGTAGCCTTTGCTACATTTTTTAACTGTTTGATCTTTTGAGAATTTCATACGTAATGTCCCTCTCCCTCCTTCAACTCCTCCTGTGTCTTCACCACTTACACTTGAATTCAGGACCTCTTCGTGTGCGTGTGTGTGTGTGTGTGTGTGTGTGTGTGTGTGTGTGTGTGTGTGTATACATGTGTGTGTATACATGTGTGTGTGTATACGTGTGTGTGTGTGTGTATACATATGTATAATGTAAAGGGTTTATCTCATCTTATATTTTACATTCCATCCTTGAGGAAAGTCAAGACAGGAACTCAAAGCAGGAACCTGGAGGCAGGAGCTGAAGCAGACAGAGAGCATGGAGCAAAGCTGCTTACTGGCTTGTTACCCTTTGACCTCTCATATACAGTCCAGGACTATCTGCCCAAGGACGGCACCTCCCACAGTGGCTTGAGCCCTGCTACATCTAAGAATTGATAATTATTATTATTAAATTAATAATTTAAGGAGTGATCTCACAGATGTGCCCATAGGCCAATCTGACAAAGCCAATCCCTCTATTGTGAGTTCCTCTTCGTGGGTATATCTAGGTTTGTGTCAAGTTGACAAAAACTGTGATGAACGAAGGAGCTACTGAATCCAGTTCATGTTGCTCCTATGTACCTGTGTTTAGGGCTCCCCAGCCACTGACTGCCTGTAGCTTTTCATCTAGGCATAGGGCCTGGTGGAATTTTCCATACACATTGGTGTGTCAGCTGGTGTGGTCGTCATGCAGGTCTTGTGTAGACAACTATACTGTGGATATTTCATGGGAGCAACACCCCTGTCATGTCTAAAAGACACCATCTTACATCAGGCATCTTAGTCCTCTGGATATTAAAATTCTTTCTCCTTCCTCTTCTGTAATGTTCACTGAACTTCAGACATGGGGATATGTTGTAGATGTACCAATTGGAGCTGGTCACCATATAGTCAATTACCTATCCTCTAAATTTTGACCAATTGTGAATGTCTGCAGTTGCCTTTATCTGCTTCAAAAGGAAGCTTCTTTGATGACTTGTGGGTATAAGGATAACCATTTTAAAATGCAGTTAGAACCAATATTGTTTCAGGAAAATAGAAGCAGCAGGTTCTACACTAAGGTCAAATAGCTAGGTTTATAGTACCAGGCCTGGGTTCCCTCCTATTGAACTGGTCTAATCAAACTTGTTGATTACCCCTAAGGTACAAGCGCCCCTATATTGGGGACATCTTGTCTATCCAGTCATTGTTGAAGTTTTTAGGCTTTATGACTGGGCAGGACTATTGATTACTTTTCTCCTTGGATACTTAAATAGCACCTTCCAATATTATGGGAGTAACTTCCAGCTTGGTTCCTGCAAGTCACGTGTGTAAAGTGTGGTATTATATCTTCATCAAATTCTCAGAAGCAACCAAGGACAATGGCAACAGCCTATATTATTTGAGGGGTCTCTTAGAACCTCCTGACCAACAATTTGAAAGGTGTTTCCCTTGTCTAGCACTTGGGTTTTTGTTAGATAGTCTATAGCTTATGGTAAGCCACTGTCACCCCCATGTGACATAGCTCCATTAAAATATGTACACACACACACACACACACACACGACATATGTATTTTAAGTAAGGTTATAAAATAATGTTTTCCTATAGTTTTTCAAACACCCTTTGTTGTTATTTATCTCTCCTTCCCCCCTCCCTCTATATTACCTTCCCTCTCCTATCTCCAGTTAAGTTCGCCCACACCACCCCTTTTCTCTTCATAGCACCAATATCCTATTAGCCACTTCCCTAAGGGTCCTTATCCCTCCCCTGGCGTCCCTCTCTACATTCCTGGCTTCTACAGTTGCTCCAGATTACATATTCAGATCTAGGATCCACAAATAAGAAAGAACACCCAGCGTTTGTCTTTCTGTGCCTGAGTTACCTCACTCAGTAGAGCATTTTCCAATTCCAACCATTCACTTGCAAATTTCATCTTTTCATTTTTCTTTACATCTGAATAGAATTACACCAA
>CABHPQ010168838.1:0-25431 GCA_902168405.1 Peromyscus aztecus
GCGCGCTTGTAGTGGATGCACGTGTGTGTGCAGGTGCTTGTGTGCAGAGGCCGAGGGAGGATGCCATGTGTCCCGCTCTCTGTCATTTTCCATCTTATTTCCTTGGTGTAGATTCTCTCACTGATCCTGGAGCTAGGCTGCTAACCAGGAAGTCCCAGTGATCCTCCTGCCTCCACCCATGACAGTGCTGGGGTCACAGGCAGGAGACTACTCTGGCTTCTTATGTGGGTTCCAGGATTTTAACTCAGGCCTTTAACATGCTTGTGCAGCGAGGGATCTAACCTGCTGAGCTATCTCCCCGTCCCTTGGGTGGGTTTCAAAATAGCGTTTGTTTTTATTTTTAATTGACATAATGATCGCACATGTTTTTGGGGTGCAGTGTGGTATCTCTGTACAAGTGTGAATGGGTAATGACCGTTCGGGGTAAGTGGCATGACCATCACCCCACATACTGGTTAGTTGTTGTGTTGGGAACATGCCAAGTCTCCTCTATTAGCTGTTTGCAAACAGTTAATGGTTGTCAATCAGCTACAGCCCTCCGTGCTGTGGACCACCCCAAGTCCCATTGCACCCTTAGCCCATTAGCCATCCTTTCTCCTTCCCAGCCTCAAGTCACCACCATCCCGCACCCTACTCCTGTGCCATCGACATTTTTAGCTTCTGCTTATTTTAGAGCATGCCGCATTTGCTCTTCTGCGCCTGATCCACCTCACCCAACGCGACCCCCTCCAGCTTCCCCGGGTAATTATCAATATTAAGTGTGATGCTTAGCTTTAATTGTCAACTTGACATTGTAGAGTTACCTGGGAGCTGGCCCTCTGGCCATGCCTGTGGGGAATTATCTTGATTATGTTAACTGAGGTTTTGAAAAGCGCCATCTTGATGATGGGTGAGATCATGTCATGGGCTGCATCCTGTACGCTGTAAATGTGAAGAAATCTAGCTCCGTACGAGCATGCATGGTGCAAGCAGCCGAGCTGTCTTCCTGTCTTCTTCCTGGCTGAGGGTGTGGTGTGGCCAGCTGAGTCCTGTCACTGAACTTCCCTGCCGCGAGGACTACACCCCGGAGCTGTGAGCTGGAATCAACCCCTTCTCCATTATGTTACTTTGCTCAGAGTATTTCATCACAGAAACAGGGGAAGACAGTAAGAGACAGTAATTGTATACATATTAATTTAAAGTGTCTCACAGTGTGATCCGGGATGGCCCCTCCATCTTGGGAGCCTACTGCAGCCATCTCCCAAGTGCTAGGATGACAGGCTTGGCCACCACAGCTGGCTAATGAAGCAGGTGAGCTTCAAATAGGACAGGCATTCATTAGTTCATGCCCCAGAGGGCTGTTGGGAGGATTCAGTGAGCCCCTGGATGTAGTGAGTTTAGTTTAACTCCTATGGCATAGGACCCAGTCATGGGGAGCGATGCTTAGTATGGTCAACCTGCTTAATGGTCCAGAGAGGCCAGTGTGATTGACAGATGAGAAAACAGAGGCGGGGGCGGAGGGGGGGGGGGTAAATACGTGAGGAGTGTCATGGCAGGTGAAAAGTACAAAAGAAGATTTTAGAAAACCCAGGTCTTTAAAGTAACCAGACCCCAAGCAGACAGGACTGGGAGCAGGGTTGGAGCAACAGCCACCCCACCCGCCTACTCACTATCAAGATAACTTGACTTTGGATACATAGTATCCAAGACCCACATCCCTACCCAGGGGCTCTGTGGCGCCTGTTACTTAGTCTAAGGTTATGCTCCACAGCTGTCATGTAACCCAGGGCGCACGGCACGTGAACCAGCCTGCTTCTGGGGTGCGGGACCCCTCCTTCCTCTGGGAGCCTTGAAGAATAAACACTTGCTGTGTCTGGTCTCTTCTGTGGTCATTGCTACTGAAGACCTTCTGCCTAAAAGGATGACTCCCCTCTCTCTTCTCCCCTCCTCTCCCCTCCTCCTCTCCTCTCCTCTCCTCTCCTCTCCTCCCCTCTCCTCTCCTCTCCTCTCCTCTCCTCTCCTCTCCTCTCCCCTTCTCTCCTCTCATTTCCTCTCCTCCCCTCTTCCCTCCCCTCATCTCTCCTCTCCTCATCCCCTCTCCTCTTCCCCTCTCCAATGCTATAACCTACAAAGAAAACGGTAGGGTTGCTTCCTAAACTCCACCTCCAGGCTCCAAGCTCACACATTCAGTAGGAAGCTTTGGGTTTCTGTACCTCCTGCTGCTTGATATGCCCAGGTCACCCCTGGGTCTGCAGTATGCCCAGGTCACCCCTGGGTCTGCAGGAAGCCTTCCTCTCTTGGGGTCATGTTCTGCCCGTCTCAGACTCCATCTGTGGCTGACCAGGCTCAGCAGATGCTCCTTCCCGTCTCCATCCGGTGTATTCAGGGGTGGGGTGTATTTCCCAGTGGGGGCTCCTTGGTTGACTAGTCGTTAACATGATGCTGTGCAGGTGTGTGAAGTGAGTCTTCTCCCCTGGGTCCAGGAGAAGAATGATGGCTACAATTAGCTCACTAGACCGGATGAGTGAACAGGGAGGGAGCATGCACACAGGAGCCCGGAAACGCCAGCCTAGATCACCCGACCCCAGACAACCTACGTCTTACAAAAATATGTATTAAAGTTACTGAAATTTTGGGGAGGCAGCTTGTTACACGGCCCCAGGGCGAAAATTGCTGATTCATACATCATCCACTGTAAAAATGAAATAGTCTTATTGAGGAAAAAAACAAAAGAAAAAGAAGGAAAAGGAAAGCATCTCAATTAAATTAAATATAATCATATTTGACTCCACGTTCAGGGTATTAAAATGTGGGAAAGTGTGCTTTGTAGATGTGATAAGACATGTCAGGAAGGAAGCAGCTGACCCAGACTATAGAAAAGGAGGCCGCAGTAAAATGTGGAACGCAAAGTAATTAACGGCCTTTTTCTAAGAAGGGTGGGGCTGTTAGGTAAAACATCTGCTCTTCTCTGTAGGCTAGGGTCCCCCCACCCCGTGGTGTTATGGTTATCAAACAGCTGGGTTGGACATAGCAAGGCTATTAATTTCAGTTGGTTGCTTTGTTTTTGAGACAGAGCCTCAGGTACCCCAGGCTGGCCTTGAACTTGCTATGTAGCTGAGGGTGGCCTGGAACTTCTGACCCTCCTTCTTCCACCTCTTGAATGCTGGACCAGCGCACACACCGCCATGCCTTGTTTTATGCTGTGCCGGGCATGGCCCAAGGCTTTGTCCACATGAGGCCACACGTTACTAACTACACTGCATCCCAGCTCCAGGCTGCTTGGTTTTAAGCAGCTCTGCCCACCGGAAATGCTGCTGTTTGGTTTCTTGGTCCACATAGTGTTCTGGAAGCATCCTCAGCTCCCGGGAGCTAGCTAGGATGGAAGGCCTCCTCATTATGGTTTGAATCAGGACTGTTTCCCTTGGGTTGATGGTTTGAATGCTTGACCCTGAGCTGGTGGCACTATTTTGGAAGGTTCTAGAAACCTTGTGAGGTGAGGCGGCCCAGCTGGCAGGAGCAGGTCACTAGGGATGGGTCTTTGAAGGTTAGACACACCCTGCTTCCTGGTCTGCTGTGATGGGAACAGCCTCTGCCACACATGCCCACTGCCAGGACCGAGTCCACCAAGCCTTCCTGCCACAATGGCCTGGGGCCTTCTGAGACAACAGACCAAGATAACCCATTTTTTTTTCTTCCCGTGTGTGATCTTTGTCAGGCATCAGACAACACAGCAGTAACTCTTGAATCTTAGACACATCCCTGGGTGATCAGTGAACACCCTGCAGTTTTAGGAATCCTGGCCCAGCTGCCTTCTTTTGCTTCTTACAAAAGGCCTCTCCAAAAGGTAATGGTCCGACTCATTGACACCTGCTCTCCTTGCTCAAGTTTGAAAAGTGAGATTTTGACACGTGCTGGCCATCGGGTCATCTCGGAAGTTCTTCCTGGGTCCTTGGATTGGACAGTCCCACCCTGTGGGGGTGCTCTGCCTGCAATAAGTCTCCTGAGACCCGAATCTGCCCCCAGCCCTGGGAACACTGACTTTCTCCCAGTTCCTGCTGTGGGAAGCTCTTCCTCCTGCACATTACCTCTCTAGACTCTCCTGTCCCGGCTGTTTGCGGATGTGAACCCTTTTACATGCTTAGAGAAGTGTTTCCTCTCTCTCCTTGCTCCTCACAACCCCCTGTGGTGGTATTGTGTTCCCCAAAATATTGTGTACCCTAATAAACTTATCTGGGATCAGAGAACAGAACAGCCACTAGACATAGAGGCCAGAAAATGGTGGCACACACGCCTTTAATCCTATCACTTGGGAGGCAGAGATCCATCCGGATCCCTGTGAATTTAAAGCCACACTGGGAACAGCCAGGCATGGTGACTCACGCCTTTAAACCCAGGAAGTGATGGCAGAAAGGTATTTAAGGCGTGAAGACCAGGAACTAGAGCTGGTTAAGCTTTTAGGCTTCTAGCAGCAGTTCAGCTGAGATTCATTCTGGATAAGGACTCGGAGGCTTCCAGTCTGAGGAAACAGGATCAGCTGAGGAACTGGCAAGGTGAGGTGGCTGTGGCTTGTTCTGCTTCTCTGATCTTCCAGCATTCACCCTAATACCTGGCCCTGGGTTTGATTTTATTAATAAGAACTTTTAAGATTAGTGCTACAACCCCCCCCATTCTACCACCCGCCCCCCATTTCCCTTTAGCGTCTGCAAAGAGATGGTGTGATGCAAGATTTTTTTCTTTTTTTGTGTCTGACTTAGTCACTTCACACAAACGCCTTCAGGGACTGGAAGGAACCAGGACGGGGTCAGCACCCAACATGCATGTGGTTCTCGCAAGCAGTTGCAGAGTGCTGCAGAGCTGAGAGAGGCGTGTGATGGGGATGCACGTGAGCTCAGCCTTTCTGTTCAGGAGGGAGGTCGACTAACTGTGTCACTTTGTTGAGGACTAACAGCCTACATGTACCTCAAAAGAAAAAAACAAACACCCAACTTTTAATGGTGTTATGGTTCCGCATCCAGCCGGTTTTCACTTATATTTTCTGTCTCTGCCTACGAGAAATATGAGGCTATAAAGCCAAGCATGCTTCATTGGGGAAGGCTGAGTGACATTAAAATGGACAAACACTCCTGGCAATCGGATTTCAGGGGTGTCCTGCTCTTGCATCGGGTTATTGCCTACATGGGAAATTTTCACTTAACACATTTTACTGTTTTCAAATAATAGCAGATAAATCAGTGTATTCCCAGTGTGTGGAGACTGGAAGCTTCGAGAGCCCACTTCATCTGTCCAGCTTACGCCTGACTCTGTCAGCCCACACAGACATATTGATTTCTGAGGAGGGTAGGGAAATATTGTGATGGAGAGTGGGAAGGATCTAAAATACCATCCTCCGGTCCTAGACTATTCAGGCAAACTGGATGGAGCAAATTAATAAAAACAGCCCTGGTCCGGATACATCAGAACATATATTTTGCATTGAAATTCCCTGCATTAGAATGCCCTGTTTATACAATAACTTAATAAATCTAGTCTGGCTGCCAAATTGACAAGAAGGTGAGAATCATTCATTAAAATGCAAATGCAATTGAGATGAAATTTGGGATATATTTATTACAGTAATTGAACCTCACTCCACTGTAATCACAACAGAGTTTGAACTGCCTTCCAGACAAAGGGACCATGTGTATTAAGGCCCTCCCAAGTTAACATCTTTGTCAGGATGCAGATTAAAGCCCTCTCTTGAGTGCTAATGATTTGCAAGGGAGGATTTTCCTCTTCTTGTTAGGACAAGATTACCCAGACAAAGGTCAACTACATACACAAAGGGTCACTCTGGTAGCGTATTGTGTGCACAGCAAATTGACTAAAAGCAGAGCTGAGTGCTTATTGCAATCCCCTTCTTATTCAGTCAGAGCAGAACTGTCCCTGGGTCATTTGCTGACTGTCAAACCCAACCACAGGGTGGGGGTTAGGGTGGGGGTGGGGGTGGGGTTCCTGGCGTCAGGACTTCACCTCTCAGATCCCCATTCAAGGTGGATCTCCTTCCCGAAGGACTCTGAATGATGGGCAGGACCCTGTGAATGGGTTGGTCACATCATGGCTTCAGGGTTGTTCTCTTCAGCTCCTCCGTGAAATATGGACTTGTGGTGGTTCTCTGGTCTGGGCAGACCGTGGGTACTGCCTCACCGACTGCGGCTTGGTTCGTTCTGTCAGTGGTTGGGCAGGAGCTGTGGTGACCCCGTGCTGCTGCCTATGGCAGCCTGTGGCGTATTCAGAGGTATCCTGAGCGGGGAGTCTGGACTTGGCCATAGGAAAGGATTTCAGGATAGTCAGTGTGGAGGGAAAGCTGGAATTTATTTAAAAAAAAAAAAAGGTTTTGATGTAGAGTTAACAGAGGTAGAGAGGGAAGAAGGGAGGGAGGGAAGGAGGGATGGGGGAGGGAGGGAGCCAGGCAGGCATGGGTTGCGGGGTCAGAGAGAGATAGAGAAGTGGGGAGAGTACACACCCAAGTGTGGATTTGAGCCTCTCTAGAGAGTCACCATAACAACGTTGGCCACATAGAGGATTTTGATGGCATCTGAAGTTACATTGTCCAAGGGGGTCTCTAAGGAACTGTCCCTTCCCTACACGTGAGGTCACGGGGTAGAACTGCAGGCTGATCCGATAGAAACAGTCAGGGGTCAAAGGGATCTTTACTACACTCAGTTCAAGGGTGCAGGCATATGAGTACATCAGAGAAGCTTTTCACAGGCCCAAGATGCTTTTTGATGACAGTCTTAGCTTTTGGGTTGGTGGAAGCTAGTGATCTGCCAAGTTAATGCATTCTCAAAGGTTTTTATCTTTTCGCCATCAAACATTAGTTCCGACACAGAGGCGGGCAAGGAATGGCTGGGCTAGGACTAGCCTGATAACCTGTTTGCCTCTGGACCTGCAACATTCCAGCCTTCCCACCCACCGTACTGAACGTCTGACCAGCACCTTCAGGCTCTGTAGACACAACCTTGTCCGTTCACCAATGACCAAAAGGAGGGTTCTCGGTCTTGTTTGTGAGATCCTCGGGAAAGTTTCAGGTTTACAGCTTGGCAAGAAGGAAGGTTAAAGTTTTAAAAACCACATGGGCCTTAAACTTAGCTGCTTTGAGGTTCTTGTTGGAAACACCTCTGCTTTGAAGAGGAACTTGGCCTTTTTGCAGGCAGTCTTCACAGCAGATTTTGTTAGCCGTGTCAAAATTCCTCACTGTCAGCTGTAGAGTGACTTCTGCCAGGTGGCAGGGCAAGCAATTCCTCTCCCTCCCCACGTCCCCGAGCTTCCAGAGGAAGGCGTGGCCCGGAGAATTCCTCTGGCCCAGGGATGTGTCCTGTTCAGCCCTGGCAGACCCAGGGTATAGATGAGGTGCTTTCATGTCTCCATGAGCTCGTATCTGAGCACCAGCCACAAGTGACGCCAACTGATGTCACTGCACTCCCTTCCTGCAGATGCCACTCCAGCCAGGGACCTTCATAGGAAGCCTCATTTGCTCAAGTGCTCTTCATCTTCCCGGCCTGCTCTCCCTTTTTTTTCTTTGCTTTTTTTTTTTTTTTCCTTTGAGACGGGGTCTCACGATGTATCCCAGGTTGACCTCAAAGTCACAGTTCTTCTGCCTCGGCCTCCAAAGCGCTGGGGTTCCAGGTGTGTGCCGCATGCCTCGCTCAGCTCTTTCCAAGGCACAGGTTTAGCCACTGTGACCAAAGAGCTCCAGTTCACCCAGTGGCTGCCCAGTGTTCTCAGGATGATGTCACCTTTCCTCCTCCTAGGCATGTCCTCTGGGACTTGGCCTCCAGCCCCACACCCAAGCTCTCCAGGGCACCTTTCTCTCCTCTGGATCAGATGTGTTCTCCCTTCTCCATGTAGCGCTGTCTCCATCTCCACTTGGCTGATTTCTATAGGTCTTTCCTGGCTTAGCGGCTCGACGCTCTCCTTCCTTCTCCGCTCATCACGTCCACGCTGAGTAAAGAGCACCCCCAGTTCCCCATTCTCCCAGGTCCTCTGCAGTCCTGCACCCGTTACACTGGATGTTGAAGGCCTGTTTACTTCAGGGTGTGGGGCCATTTGATTTTTATGTTAAAAACTTAAAAATTTTGTGTGTATGGGTGTTTTGCCTAAATGTATGTGTGTCTGTGTACTGCACGAGTGCCTGGTGTTTGAGAGAGCCAGAGGGTGTCAGATTCCCCTTAGAACTGGAGTTACAGATTATGGCAAGCCACCACTTGGGGGCTAGAAGTCAAGCCCAGGTCCTCTGGAAGACCAGCTAGTACGCTTAACCATGGAGCCATCTCTCCAGCCCCAGCTGTGGGCTTCAGAAAGGACAGTTTGTCTGTCCCACCTTTCTCCTTGGTTTCCAAATACCCACTCCCCAGCTTTCTTAGTGGTAGACACCATGATCTTGAGCATTAATGTGCCAGACAGACAGACAGACAGACAGACAAAAAAAAGTGGGGAAAAAGGAAAGAAAAAATGAAAAAGAGAAAAGAAATCAACATACTTTTCCATGCCTCTTAGATTGGACAGGCTAATGAAGTACAAATCGTGTTTTGGAGGCTTCTGGGAAAATCTTTGATGGATTTTGGTGTACCTGCATGGTAGACATTCTATCTCCTTCTTTTCTATTGCTTGAAGGTTGGCTGTGACAGTGTAGCCCCACCATCCACTCTGTCACTTGGAGAATCCTTGCAGCTGGACACATATGAACAGTGTGTGAGCGCAGAGCTGGAAACCAGATACTGGTGACCATGGGGCCACCCTGTCGGTACCAGATTGTCTTCCTCCAGAAGGTAAGCTTTTCTCTGAAGGATGCTGTTGCTGTTACTTTATTACTGATGTCATTATTTGAGACAGGAGTTTTTCTTGTAGCCCACACTGAATTCAATCTGATGATCCTCCCACCCAGTCTTCCAAAAGCTCAGGTTATAGGCATGTGCCACATGCCTGGGAAGGGATGTGATTCCCAGGGTCTCACGCTGGCTTCAAACTCATGATGATCCTGCCTCAGCTTCCCCAAGTGCTGACCTGGGGAATTACGGACCTGAGCGACCACACCTGGCTTGAGGGGTGTGATTGATTTTCTTTGCTGCAGCCAGGAGACTTCAGGGCTGGAGACTTCGGGGCTCTGTTATTCTGCCAGAGAACACAGTCCCAAGCAACCGTTTTTCCCTCAGCCTGACTGTCACGATGCTAATGTTGAAGCCCGGCATTTCAGCTCACTAAAGAGGCATAGAATCTTAGAAGCGCGGGACCTCCGCAGTCAGGGTCAGGTCTGGGAGGGTTTTCACCAAGCAGTTGGCACACAAGACCTGGAGGGCCTGAGCTCGAGGAAGTGGTTGCTGTTGGATACAAACAGGCACCTTCTGCAGCAGCGGTAGGAGGTGCCTCACCATGGCTCAGGTGAGACCCTGAACCAGGCAGGCACTGTAGTTACCTCAGCGAACCCCCGCCCCCCAGCACCCTGTGATGTGACAGTTATCCCTGTTCTGCTCATGAGGAAACAAAAACTCAGAGAGGTGGAGTAGATGAAGCATGGAGGTAGAAACCAGTGGAGCTTGACTTTGAACTCCGCGGCCTGACTCCACAGAGTGGCACAAGGAAGCGGTGTTGGCTTTGAACATGTTTGCTGGTTACCCGCTGTCTGTGACCTTGGGTGAGTCATTTCACCCCTTTGAGGGGCATCTCCCCCACTCTGAAACCGAGACTAATGGATAACAATTTGTTATGGGTTGAATGTGAATTGCACCACCCCCCAGCCCCTGCCCCAGGCTCAGGAGTGAATGGCTTAGTCCCCAACTACTGGGCTGTTTGGGGGAGGTTTTTGGAGACCTTGGGAGGCGGGACCTAGCTGGAGGAAGTATGTCATTGGGGAAGTCTTTGGTTATATCAGAACCCCCACCTCTCTGCTTCCTGTCAGCCAAGAAGTGAAGGATGGGCTCTGGCTCACACTCCTGCCTCCATGGTATTCTGCCGAAGTTCATGAAGCCAGGAAACCATGGACATGACCCTCTGAGTACGTGGGGCAAAATTCATTTCCCCAGCTGGGGCGATGGCTCAACCAGCCAAGTGTTGGCCATGCAAGCCTGAGGATCTGAGTTCAGGTCCCTGGCAACGGTGTGAAAAGCCAGGTGGTAGCATCAGTCACCTTTAACCCCAGCTCTGGGGAAGCAAAGACAGGTGGGATCCCTGTGGGGCTTGCTGGGCAGCTAGTCTGTCTAAATTGGTGAGCTCCGGGTTCAGTGAGAGAGAGAAAGATCCTGTATCAAAAAAACAGGGTGGAGAGAGACCAAGGAAGACAGCTAGCATTGACTTCTGGTCTCCTCATGAATGTGCACATACATGGGACACCTCACAAATGCGCGCGCGCGCGTACACACACACACACACACACACACACACACACACACACACACATCTTCCCTCCTCTAAGCTACTTTGGTCAAACATTGTCAACACACCATCCTAGGGTGTTGCTGAAAATTCTATATGAGAGGCAATCGCCAGCACACTGGCGGGCACTGATTGACAGCGCCAGCCACTGCCTTTTTCTTCACCGCCATCATCATCACCCACCGACACAGCCGCTGATGCCCCGGGCGCTGTTATGACTCTTGACTTGTCCGTAGCCAGGGTGGTGGTTGGGCTGCAAGCCCCACGAGGCTGCTGGGAAAGTGGCACTTGTTCTGAGTGGCAAGCTCAGGTGGTTGTCTTCCAGGAGTGATGGCAAAAAACAGTCTAATTAGACCACGATTATTCGGGGATTTGGTGAATTGCATTATGAAGCAATCCGCAAAGGTCCGTGAATCTGCTGTGCAGAGCGGTGGTGGGGATGAATGCTTGGTTCTCATGTAGTAATGAAATTTATTAAACTGGAGGGCCGGGGAATTAACCTCCGCTCTGCTGAAGAAGAAGCTGCATGCGGACACCGTCTAATTATTTTAAGTGGTTTTCTTTTCTGGGTTTTAATTTAATCCCTGTCCCTGATTGTCACGAAAGAAAATAAAGAAAGAGAGGGATGAGGAGCAAGAATAAAGGGTGACAGTGTGGAGAGAAAGCCTGAAAGGCCCAGGCCAGTGCCTGGTAGGTGTTTCCCAGGGGGCCCTGCTGATGAGTGAATATCAGTCAAAACTATTGGTGTAGCTTGAGCAGACGGAGTTCACAGGTCAGGGACTCTGTTAGATCCGGGAGTCCCATTTAAGGGGAGTTCATGGCCAGCCATGCGCCATATCTGATTGTGCATTTAGCCCCCTACAAGTGTTTCCTGGGCTTTCACTTGGGTGGCATGGATGCCCAAGGCCCAGGGACCGCTGCAGAAGAGGGGGCGGGGAGACGGTCATAGCTGGGGGGTGGGGAAGAGTCCCGTGAAGTGCTGACTTACGGATATGGCATGGCCATTACAGTCGTGAACACACAAACAGCAGTTGTGGCTGCCAGCACACATTTGTGAACAGACACACACACACACACACACACACACACACACACACACAAGCAAATCTTTACAAAGTAAAACCCCTAAAAATTAAGGGGGATTTGAGTGTCCACTCTTGCTCTGTGACAGCACAAAATGCATATTCACTGCAGCACACCCAGAGCCCGTGAACTTTACCTGAAGGTCAGCCACCACCCAAACCCAAGAGTGTGTGAGGAGGCAGCATATACTCAGGGGAGGCAAAACTGGGGTGTCCAGGCTCTAGTTATAATTATTAACAACTGTGTGATAAAAACAGAACTGATCACTCTGCTCTGTCAACTGGGCATACGTAACCACGACCACCAGCATCTCTACACCACCGCCATCAACAGTACTACTTGTACGATTGCATACATCACCACCACCAGCATCATTGCACACATCACCACCTCCATCATCCATCCTCATCACACACACATCACCACCTGTATCATCACCACCAGCATCATCATCACACACACACATCACCACTTCTACCATCAGCATCACCACCATCACCACCATCATCATCATCATCACACATGTCACCACTTCCACCATCAGCACAGCCAGCAGCATCACACACATCATCATGAGACTGTGAATAATTGTGATACATCAGTAGCTGTGAAGAAAAGGCTACAAGCTCTTCCAATTCTTAGAACAGCCTCCAAGGCAGCTGCTAGTAGTGGCGGTGTTCTCACGTCACTGTGAGGACACACTTGGGGACACTGAAGCACAAGGAGGTTCGGTGACATGTGGCAGGGTCACTGGCTGGGGTGGGGTAACTAGCACCTGTATTGGCTCCAAGCCTGGTTTCTCTGAGCGATTCTGCAAGACCGGATTATCTTATCTGACTCATAAAAGATTGAAAAGTGATGCTAGGGCACACATTGGGAGGATTTCTTTAAAATACCAAATGAACCCATTGCAGAATCCTCAGTTGAATATTCAAGCAGCTTTAGAAAGAGGTGGTCCTTGCCACCTAAACACATTATGGCTAGTCACCATGTCCACAGCAAGCCACTCATCATTCAGGAGGCAAACACTGACGAGGAGGGGATGGGTGAAACACAGCACCCCAGTCTCTGGAAGCCCCTTAGAGACAGACACAAGCTAGACTCCTACACCCCCTTTCCCCTCATTGTTTGGTGCATAGTAGGGACCTCAGAGGCGGACAGACACTAGACTTCTCATACCCCCTCTCCCTCATTGTTTGGCACACAGTGGGAACCTCAAATGATTTCCATCACTAATGAATAAAACAACCAATTTACTAAGTGAAGAAAAGAAAGATTAGGTCGGCAATTTCATCTCCTGTTTATGGTCTGTTTTATATTTCATTCGATTGTAGCCCCAAGGCTGAGTATCGACAGTTCTGTTATTATCTATTGCCATTGCCGTAATTAGAGGCCAGCACCCCTGGCCACACTTCTCATGATTCACTGGTTTACGTGAGATCCCTGGCTTTCTCTGCAGATCACATACATCTTTCCCCTTTTACAAATTTACTGTCACAGAGTAAACATGACCTGCCTGCCTGCCGTGTGCATGCATCCTGCCTGGTGCTGAGTGCAATTCATTCCCTCCCCCTCTCCCTCCCTCTCCCACCCTCCCTCCCTCCCTCCCTCCATCCATCCATCCATCCCTTCCAGATAACTTCAGTAGACACAAGGTACTTTGCACAACTCGGGAAAGATGCAAACACTAACACTGGTCCTTCCCTTCAAAAACTGTCCACTGTAGATGGGTGAGGTCTGGGCCGGGAGCCCTCCCTTCCCTCCACCTCTCCTCCCTTCCTGTGCTCCTGGTTTGACGTTAGGAATTGCTGTTCCCAACCCAAATCAGAAGCTAAATCGAGCGTCTGAGGAAGACTCTGGGTTTCCAAGGTTCAGAGAGGCATTCCTATGGCAAATGAGAGACAGAACCTGGACTGTGGTGAGGGGAGTGGGGTGCCCCGGGTTCCCAGCATCACATGCCAGTTTAGGCGCTGCTCACGGAACTGTACAGAATGGCACACCTACCTAGAGACCCTACAGTTTTAAAGAGAGTAACCAGAATGGTCTTGGGTCTTTACTCTGTTTCTCTGGTATTTTGTTTTTCTACCTTACACCAATGATACCTCCTAAACACAAGGATGAGTGTGCTGTGAAAAATGCATCGTGTGGCTTTCTCAGTGTTTCCGTAACTTCCTTCTGTGCTGGCTGGATCCCTTTGGGGTCAGTTCCTAAAGCATCTCACCCAGGCTTCTGTGCCACAACCTCAGCTTTCATCACCTCTCCCTTGGAAGGCCGCTCCCTCCTGTTGGACCTTCTCCTCCCTCCTATCTTTCTGTGGCCAGGTTTGGAATCTCTTGGGAGACACACCTCTGGGTGTGTCTATTTCCAGAGAGGTTTAACTAAGTGGGGGAGACCCACCTTGAATGTGGGCGCCACACCCTGTGGGCTGGGGCCCTGGATTGAGTGAACAGAGACAGAGGAAGGAGGACACAAGCTGAGCACCAGCATTCATGTGCCTCTCCTCCTGACCGAGGACGTACAGTGACCATCCTGATGTGACTGCTTCCCTCACGCTCTTGCTGAGGTCCTGCTAGCATGATGGGCCGCATTGCCTCTCACACTGTGAGCCACCGCAAAGCTTTGTTCCCTGAAGCTGCTCCTGTCAGAGCAGCTCCAGAAGTGGCGAGCCTGCTCCCCTGTCTCCACACTCCCTGTCTTCCAGAGTCTGCAGTTCAGCCCACCCGGCTTGTCCCACCTTCCGGAGCTCTCCATGGCCACTGGCTATCCCAGCAGCACCAAGTGCTGTGCTCCACAGCCACGCCTTTGTACCCCCCCTCGCCCCCATGCCTTGGTCACACTGCCTGTGACACTCCTCATCCCTCACTGGGAGTTGCCCGGGTGGGGTGAGCCGCCCCTGGGCCTGTGCACCTGGGAACTGCCAGCTGGCTTGTGTGCCCACGGGTCCCCTCTTCCCACCACATCTCTAGAAGGAGCTCTTCAGGAGCCGGCACTTTCTAGACTCTCCTCTGTGTGCTGGTGTGGTGGTTTCCACGTGGAGAGTGCTCCACAGAACGCTGCTGCATGGCTAATGAGGCCGCTTGGGATTCTTGAATTTATAATACCAATTAAGCACACGCCACTGGCTTTGCCTGGCGTATAATGAGGGCATTTCTGGGCAGATTCCCTTTCTCTTTGGGTGGAGCAGGCTGCAGAGCTGTTTGTGCAGGAGCAGAATGATGGAGACAGTATGGAGACGAATGGCTGCCCATATATGCATATGTACACATATATACATATACACATATATAAACACACACACACACACACATATTTTTTTTCATTTGCTGGGAGAAATGATCCAGTGGAATGGCCCTTTACATGCCACCAAGGAAAGTTATTTCTTTATACCGTGACGCAGTCTCTGGTCTACTAGCCCATGCTGGGTGACTACACGTGGTGCCTAAGGCCCCAAAGGCACTGCAGATCCCGTATTTGATATCAGGTCACACAGCGCGCGTGTGTCGTCCGGTGTCATATTTCGCCTGTTAGAGCATCACGTGGGTGTTTCAAACTTGGCGACCTTACTGAGCACTCTCTCTCTCTGTCCACAAAGACGCCGTAGTCCCCGGAAACATTCCACAATGGTTGTAGTGGCAGAAACTTATGGTGATCTTGTTTAACCGTAAGGAGGACGATGCTGGCTATGGCTGTACCCTCCCCTCCCTCCCCTCCCTCCCCTCCCCCCTCTCTTCTCCTCTCCTCCACTTCTTCCCTCCCCTCCTTCCACCCAGCCACTTCTCTACCAGGTTAACAGGTGCCTCTCGGTTCAGGACTACTGTTTAATTAATGTGAGTCAGCATTTGTACAAGAAGACCGGATCTCTTCTGGAAGAAGAAGGAAAAGCCTGCTGAGCGTCAACAAACAGTTCTATACGCATCCCAATTACGGTGATTGCTGGAAGGCAGCTGAGGCCCAGCGTGGCTCTGGTTTCTAAGCAACCGCCATTAGAAGTTCTGAACCTCATCGGAGAGGGAACATCACCAAGCCTGACTTGTTAACGAGCATAACAGCATCACGTGCCTCTTCCTGGCCCCCCTCCCTCCCCACCTCTGTTCTTGTCTGTGGTACCCCATCACATTCAGAAGCAGAGTAAGGCTTTGGGAGGTGGGTGTTGATGAAGCTGAGGATCCTGGAGGGCAGAGGCCCTGGCGGAGAGCTCAGGCTTGCAAGGTCCTTCTGATGAGAGCCATCAGTTACAGAGCATGCTCTGTGTGTCCCTGTGGGACTCACGTCTTTTGTGTTCATCCATTTGGTTCACACAGTGACCTCATCATGCAGGTGCTATCATTTCAGTGATGGGAGAAGTGAAGCCACTCGCCTAACCTCACGCAGCAGGAAGCTGGTAATGCCAAGACTTTGGCTCTGCTTGTCTGAATCCCAGAGCCACTCTCTCTTCCCCGCAGCCTCCCCACACACCCCCCTTTCTCCTCCTCCTTCCACTGTATATATTTAAGATGAGCAACTTCATGGCCCAGTATTTGCACACATGAAATTATCACCATCGGCAAGATAATTAGCACATCCCACATCTCCCACCCCACCCTCCCTTCAGCGGGATCTAACTGGTTAATGCATTTCAAGTGCTGAAGTACAGCATAGGATCTGGACCCCTGCACATCCTGCTACCTGTCAGCATCCGGTCAGGTCCCTGCCACTGGCAAGCAGAGACGCTGTGTTGTGGGTGAGGGCAGACTAGACCAGACATCAGCTTTCAGTTCTGAGATGGACTAGTGCTGCACATGAGATACAGATATGGATGCAAACCCCACCCCACTCCAGCCATCATTTCCTGTTGTGCTACAAGTGCTTAATGGCCGAATGGAATGGGAGGGATCGCTCTTCCCGGACCCACTGGGATGGGCATTTAAAAGTGCATTAGTAGAAAGAGAGTGGCTTTTCCCAGGGCACACAAAGTCTGAAGCACCGCTGGTGTATAATTTCAGGACAGACAACAGAACAAAGCATGGGACCACCAGCCCGTGTTCTGCCTGATTGACAGTATGACAGCTGGCTGGAGACAGCCATGTCCTTAGGAGTTTGCAGTGGCTTCCCCCTAAATAATATTCATACGGGGGAAGTGGGAAGGGCCTAGGGTACGATGGGATTTAGGGGAGGGGTACGGCTGATGGCTTCTGTTAATTCACAATCTCACTTTGCCTGTCACCATGAGAAAGCCTCCTGGACATGGGGTGGTCACCTGTCACTCTTTGTCCTTGCCACGGTTCATTTCTAAGGACCCGAAAGAATGCCACACCTCTCCCCAGGACCACAGACAGCTCTCTCTCCCTATTCACCTGGAGTCTGGTGATCCCTGTCCTTCTGAAGGCATTCCCATAATTGCCTGACCCGGATGACTAAGCTGCCATTTCTCATCTTCCCATTACTTCTGAGGTTGTCATACATCAAGTCCTACTTCAGAGTCGGGCACAGAGCAGGAATGTAGTGGAGTCTCCCAGCCTCCCAGGGCCTGTCTGCTGCGGTCCCGAGGAGGCTGCTGTCTGCCTGGGATGTCCCTCCCGTCTCCTCATGTCCCCTTTACTCGGACAGTGCTTATTATTAACTAGTCCCAAGACTTCCAGAAGGCAAATTAAAAAACAAAAAACTTACAGGAGTATCGAGGGAAGAAGTAAATGAGCCCAAACATGTGCCAGTGTGCACACGTACATGCGTACCTTCTTTGTGTGTGTGCATGTGGTATGGGTATGGATACACGTGGGTGTGGAAGGCAGATGTCAGTCACCAGAGCAGTGTCAGGTGTCTCCCTCAGTCACTCTGCAGTTCATTTGTTTTAAAAGTTGATCTTTTTAAAAACGTGTGTGTGTGTGTGTGTGTGTGTGTGTGTTTGCATCGGGCTGCCACAGATCGTGTGTGGAGTTTAGAAGACAGCTTGTGGAGTCGGTTCTCTCCTTTGACCATGTGGATCCTGGGGATCATGAGGCCATCAGGCTTGCCAGCTCATGCTTTGATCCATCTGGCTGGCCCTCTTGATGAACCTGGGTTTAGTTCTATATTGCAGGTGTTTTCAAACATTGAATGCTGGGGATCCAAACCCAGGCCCTCTTGTTTGTGCAGCTGGTACGTCAACCAACAGACGGAGCCACCTCCCAGGCCTCCTTTTCAAGCTGTACCCGGCGACACATCCCTGCTCCTTAGCTCTGTGAGCTCTTATTTTTATCTTCCTATAACTGCCCGTAAAGTGATGCTCAACTGTGCAGTCTCTTGGGCCCCGTGTGTTGTTGGCTCTAGAGCACACACTGTGAGTGACATCTCGGCACACATGCTGCCATCCCCCCTGCTCTGCCCCTGGGCTTGGGTCATGGTAAGGTCTTCATGCAAAGCTCATGGGGTCTCGGGGCCGCTTTGCAGCAAATGTACATTTTGAGATGTCCCAAGACAAGGAGGAAGAGTTAAATTCCTCGTTGACGTGTAGCTACAACTCAGCTTTGTTTGAAGTACTCCTTAGGAAACATTTCTTATTTAAAAACCGTTGTATAAGACACCTTCTATCTAGTTGGTGTATCTACATCGCTCCCATGTTTCACTAGGAACTCTTCTGGCAGCTAAACACAAGAGCTTGATGTGCTGCAGGGCTGTCTGCACACTTCCCTTAAATTGGACCCCTGAGCCCGGCAGTCAGAATTTCCTGACCCTCAAATTCAGCTTCTGATACAGCCTCGGGGACCTGGAGGGACCACTAGTCTCCATGCTTCTTGGGCTGCTTGACTTTGCTGTCTTGTTTTCTTTTTTGCTCATGGCAGAAAAAAGCAATGCAATGCTTCTCTAGGCATTCTGGCTTGTTTTGTTCTTTTTTTTGTGTGTGTGTGGGAAGTTTAGGGAAGATAAAGTTTACAGCTATTTCTAAGAGGTCCTCTTAATCCAGGGCTGGGATAAGAGTGGCTGGTTGTGATGAGCTTGAGAGAGGTTTGGCTTTGGGAAAACATCTCCTTCCACACCACTGACATGCTTTGTGTGATCTATCTAGGTGCCTCAAAAGAGGGGGAAATTGTGTTCTTCATATAAAATTTTCAGCAAACAGAGGGCTGGAAAACCTCAGGGCTGAGCCTTCTGGAAACCCACAAGACCACCATCTTTATGCAACTGTCTGACTCTCTTGGAGTGAGGTATCTAACCCGATGAATTTTAAGAGCTATGATGATATGGATCATCAAGATGTTGGTCAAGAAGGGCCAGCACGGTCTTTAAGATCAAGGTGGTGTATTCTCTACAGCAACACCTTGTGGCTGGGAGGAGCAATGGCTGTGTAGCGCCAATATTGTTCTCCCTGCTGAGTGTTGAAATCAACCAAAAAGCTGTTTGTTGGAAAGTCAAGAGGGGAAAGCAAATCTCCTAGGGGGAGACACTAGACGTCCATGTACAGCTCATAGAGCTATCTGGAAAAAATAAGAGATGTAAATTGGTATTTGTGGTTCATGCTATGAAAGAAACAGCCCTATGTTGTAATTTCCTCCCCATGATGGGCTCATGGGTAAGGAGGCAGGAAATAGTCTGGTCACCTCTAGGGTGACCTTTTACCATCACACTGATTCAAGCCATTCTGGTAACAGTAATATTACTAAATCAAAGTAACAGCAACAATGGGTGTCTGACCCAGAAGTGTGCTGAGCCAAACACATGGGCTCACGGGAGCCGGTTGTGTGTGCCTCATCCCCGTCCTCTGTTCAGTGTCAGCAGGCAGACAGTGGCACACCCGAGACATCAGCACACTCTGTACATCAAGGCCTGTTTACCCCATGGAGGGCCACCGCGTGGGGGGTGAATGCTGAGCAGTGCCCCGGGGTCCTCCCTCCAAGGGTGGGCAGGGTGCTGGGGGCCCCACACACGCCTCAGGGCTGCGCTGGCCACATCTTTTCAAAAGTGTAGAGTGGGGTGGGACCCCTGCGAGACCATGGGCAGCAGCGGGTCCGATCCCCCACGCCTGTACTGTGCAGAGACTAAGCGGGAGTGCAGACTGTACCCACGGTGCCTCCGCCCATTGTCGGCAGCCTTCCCCAGGCAAAGCATTCCATGTAAATCCTCCCTCCACATGCTCCCAAAGTGGGCTGAGCTTGCCGTGTCCAGCAGGTGGATGCCAGAAGCAGAAGGTGTGGTTGGAACTGATGTGTTACATTGTCCAGATCTCCCCCCACCCCCAGCCTGAAGCATCGAATCCTCCATCTAGGCCTCCCGTCTCCTGGCTTCCCTTCTGTTTCAGAGCATTGAAGGAACCAAAGGGAACAGGCGGTCCCCTGCAGGCTGTGTTATCCTGTCCTTTCCTTTGCAGAGCCCCTGAGGAAAGGTACTGACTCCATCCAATGGAGATACCAGAAAAACAAGACAGCCGGTCTGAGTTCACGGAGCTGATGGGAGATGGGCTGGGCCACTTGCTTTCTGAAGCTCATGTTTTCTGTTGAATCTGGGAATATTTTCAGGTTGTCTCAGGAAACTCAGCATAAAAACAACAAAGCCTTCTTTTATTGGTCTGTTCCCTCCTCACCTGTTCCCATACAGCTCAGCTTTCTCTACCTTCTGTTCTCTTCTTCTGATAAGCAGTCCGGGAGTTAGAGAATCGGGTTGATTCACCTATGGCCGCCAGTTAATGGCTGGCAGTGGTAGGATTTGGACCCAATTCCAAAGCCAGCCAGCTTTTGACGACACCAAGTGAACCCTCAAAGCCTTCCTATAAAAATGGCCGTACTGCTACTTATCTGGGAAAGAATTTCACAAAAAAGCAACAAAGGGATCAAAGGTCCCAGAGATTTTGGTGTTTTGATTTGAACACTTGGTCCACTGGCCACGTTCTTTTTGGAATGTGAGATGCTGTGAGGAAGCATCTCCAGGACAGGAAAAGAACAAAACCAGATGTTTACCCTCAGCTAAGAGTGTCGCGAGGAAAAGCAGAGGAGAAACTTATGCTGGGACTCTGGTTGACTAGAGGCATCAGATACACAGAGACAGACAAGGAATGGGCAGGGCGCCTGGGTCACAGCCACGATGATAAACATGCAGTTAGCTTGAGTTAGGTTCCCCCAGTGTGGGCGTGTGGCTGCGTTTATTAATTCTGAGTCAGGGACATGGGTCAAATGTTTGTCCTCACAGAACATACAAGGGACTCATTAATAGAAACTTTGCTGGCTTCGGGGCATGGGGGAGATGTGACTGACATAGATCTATTTTTGGGTACAGTCCAGAAATTTTAACTAGGACTACACCCAATGCATCCACCAGAACACAAAGCTCAGGTCTTAAACAATTCTGTGTGTCTCTGTGTATACGTGTATGTCTTTGTGTATAGGTGTGTGGGGTATGTGTGTGTGTCCCTATGTATATGTATGTATATATGTATGGTGTGTGCATGTGTGCGTGCATCATCTTTTACTAGCATGTTAGTCTTCTTCCTCAGTGTTAACTAAGTTAACAGAATGAACAAGAAAATTAATCCGTCCCATGAATACTTGTTTGGTACCACAACACGGACACGACTGGCTATGAGCTCCTACATCCTAACGGGAAGACACGGATGTGGCAGTAGGTCTTAAGACACATGGATGTTGCCTTCCCCCTCGGCTCCCACATCCGATCCACCACCGAGTCTGGTGATTCTGTCCCCGGGGAAACTGAGTCCGCCCGCCCTCCTGCCGCTGTTTCCTGACCCACTCTGGGGTTGTCTCTCACCACGGCCTTCCAGGCTGTCTCTAGGAAGTGGGTGGAATCCTTTTTCTAAGTCAGAGCATCCCCTCCTGCTCAGAACCCTCCAGCGGTTCTCCAAACGTCTCTGCATGGCCCTCCAGGCTTCCCTAACACTCAGCTCCACCTCTCATCTCTCCCACCCCGCCTCATCCTGCTCCTCCGCACAGGCCTTTCTGACCCGCTAGCATGTCCAGTGTTTTCTGTCTTCAGCACCCACTCAACCCAGGCTCTGAAGTACCTGCCTCGCCCTTTGTGTGAATGGCTCTCTCCCTCATTCAGGTATCAGGCCCACGATCTCTCTGCATAAATCATTACAAATCACGCACACCAAACATAGCCATGCCCCTCTACCACCGAGTCTAGGCATCGGCAGCCTCAGCACCACCTTGGTTTGTCCACCTCCAATCCTGCTTGCTTGCTTACATATGACTTCATCCCACTACAAAGCAGACCGTCACCTCTTGCCGAGGATGAGAGGCTTGGGTCTTGTTCACTGCTTTGTTTTTAGCACAAAGGATGCCTCTGGCCGTGTCTGTGAGGGTGTGTGCAGAGTGTTTAACTGAATGTGGGTGGTACTGTTCCTAGTCCATGGGATGGAATCCTGAACTGGATAAGAAGAAAGATGGAGGAAGCCAGCAGAGCAGCGGCGGTGTCTCTCCCCCCCCCCCCCTTTGGACAGGGTTTATTTCATCTTTTGGTTTTGGAATTCCCACAAATGAACAAGCCTGCTCATTGCACCTCTGGGCAGGACGGTTGTCTTATGAACTAGGAAGCAAAAAGTGTAGAAGAGTCTAGGGCCCCAAGTCCCCTTTGAGACAGCTCTAAACCTCTAATGACCTAAGTATTTCCCACTGATCTCCACCTCCCAAAGGTTCCACTGTTCCTGAAAAGCACCACACAGGGCACCGACCTACATGGGCCATGAGGATACAGCCCACAGGAGAGAAGCATTTACCTCAACACACACAGCTTCTTCCTTTGCCCCCAAACCCACCTCAGCTATTTCTAATTGCCTTGCTTTTGCTGTGCACTGAATGCTGTTGGCAAAACAGTGCCTCAGATCTCCTAAACGTTTGAGAATCTATACTGTGGGGCGGGGGGCTGGAACCCGTCACCCCTTGTAGGTGCCTGAGCCCGGCTACACTGTGTTGTGGGGCGATCGTGGCTTCGGGTGGAACATTTCTGTGGCAGGGATGTTTGCTTTCCTCAAGGCACATGTGTCAACAGGTGTCGGTGGAGGAAGATCCGCCATTGGGGTGGATCGAGGACCGAGCCCACGAGGAGGCTCGGGTTGTCGACCTGTGCCAGCAGAGAGCCGGCGCTGGCAATGCCGAGTAGTGCGGGCTGCTCTTCCCCGCCGAACATCTGGTGCCACAGGAGAGGAGGAGGCAGTTAGCGCCTTAGTCTTTTTTAGCATCGTGTTAAATTGGCCATGAAGCCGGGGATGGGGTGATCGAATTATAAGAAGGCTGGAGCATTAAATAAAAATCCAGGAGACAGGGGGTTTGGTTCAAGGTGGACTCGACTCTAATGGGAGATGGTACTGATTGAAAAAAAAATGGTAGAAGAGACAACATCTCTTTTGCTAACAATTCACCTCAGTTAATAATGGGGATGGACTCACTGTGTGTGTACAAGAGTGCACGTGCAATTATGTGTGCTACTGTGTCATAATTCCCTGCAAGGCAACTTTCCCTGGAAAACAGAACAATTCCTCCTGCAGGAGATTTCCTGATTCCTTGACTGTCAGCAGCCCCTGCCAGTGTGGCTGGAACATCTCAATGCCGTTTCTTGGTTTCTTGCTCGTGGCTCTTCTGTGTGTCCTTGTCCTCCTCTCTTGTTCACGTCCATCAGTCAAGCAGGCTGACCCTGTCACCTGATGAGGATGTTAAATCCTGGCTTATTCCGGATCTGTGGGAACTGTGTCAGGCACCAGTGACAGACTCCCTCCGTCAACTGAAGGATGTCAGAAAAGCCACCGCCTCACCTGTCCATCAAGTGTCCCCACTCTCCTGAGCTGGCGCCATCTCCCGCCTTTGTCTTTCTTGAGGCTTACCCCAGAGGTGTGCTGGTGAGTGTTTACCAGTCAGTTCCCGGGGCAGGGCCAGAGGCAGAGAAGCCAGACTTGCTTACTGATGTCCATCCCATAAACATTTCGGCCATGGCTGATCTGGGGTAATACGGCATCAGTAGACCCAGAGCTAGGAGGACATTTGCTTCAACGCTCTGTGTTCAGTATTTTTCTGCTGCTGTATTAGAACACCCCGACTGGAATCAGCTTAGGAGAGGAAGGCTTTGCTTTGACTAACAGTACTGGAGGGGATGCAGTCAGTCATGGTGGGGAAGGTGTGCCTACAGTAACACTGGCCTGGCTGTCAGAGCGAGGGCAGGAAGTGTGGCCAGGCCATAAAACCTCGGGGCTGAGGACCTCCCTTCCCCAGGGAGGCTCTGCCTTCCAAAGGTCTCATAGCCGCCAGAAATCGAGCCACCAACTGGGAAACAAGTGTCCAAACATGAGAGCCTGTGAACATTTTGTATTCAAACTGCAAGGCTCCTTCCATAGTATTTTTGCCACACAGATGTTTTAACCACCAATAACCATGAGAAACTAAATAAGAGTAAAATGTATAAAGGCATCGAGATGAGTGTGGGGGAGGTGGATTATCGGGTAAGTGCACTATGAACATCTGAGTTCAAATCCCCAGATCCTATGTAAAAAACCAGGAGTGGTTGCATGTATGCTATAACCCAGCCTGGGTAGAAGTAGGGGGATTATTTGAGGCGGGGTGGGGGGCAGGGTGTCACTGACCACTAACCTAGCTCCAGGTTCAGTGAGAGACCCTATCTCAAGGGACTAGGTGGAGAGTGACAGAGTAAAATATCCAGTGTCCTCCTTTGCCATCTATGAATGTGCATGGACATCACACTTTACATATACACAAATGTGCATACATCACACACATGCACACGTGCACGCATGCATGCATACATACACACACACACACATACACACACATACACACACACACACACACACACACACACACACACACACTCACACGGGATGGCTCTCCAGTAGCTGTTTGTGTGTTAATATTTATTTAATTTTAAATTTAAATAATAGCTGTGTTTAATAAGCAACTTGCACGTTTCCTGACAATTTAATGATGGGTTCTAGGCGCAAGCTGGTTCACCCATGTTTGTCAGCCTCCTGAGCCTGGGTCACCCTGATTTAGGCAGGAATCTGGGGCTCACACAGATCCAGGCATGCACAGGCCTCTGTGGCAATACCAGCTGCTGCTAGGAAATGCACAGATTGTGGTGGGAAGCCTCACTTGGTACCTGAAGAACCCGGGGTGCCTCTTTGAGGGGACTCGGAGTTGGCAGCTGCTGGTAAGAATGGGCATGGTTGGGCTGGAGAGGGGGCTCAGCAATTAAGAGCATGCAGCTGCTCTTGCCACGGACCTGAGTTTGGCTCCCAATACCCAAGTCACAGTTGCTTGTAACTCCAGTTCCAGAGGATCTGATGTCCACTTCTGGCCTCTGAAGGCCCTGTACTCATGAGAGCAAAGACACATGTGCAATAATTGAAAATAAAAAAAAAAAAAAAGAATGGGCACGGGTGTAATGGTGTCCACGAGGATCAATTAATCCTGTGTTGGGCCTTTTTGGACCCCATAAAATCCTCATTATTTGCTTCCTGCTACAGCTGCTGCCAGGTAAGTCCTGGCTTCTCCATCTCACCTCTCACTGGTCTCTAGAGCCTCATGGTTCCCAGGGCATCAGCCACAAAAGTCCTCAGAACATGGTTTCAGACACAGCGTGTCTCAGCCCTGGATTCTGAGTCACGTTCACGAGCCGTCCTGAGCTCAGCCCAACTTGAGACTCTCAGGCTGAACCCTATTGGTCAGCTCTGAGCGGAGGACATCACCTGCCGGAGAACTGCGACGTCATCGGTGATGTTGCGAAACTGCTGGGGCTGCCTTCACAGAGTGCCACGGGCTGTGTGCGCTGTTTTCCACAGCTGTGGAGGCTGAAGTCCAAGGGTAAGGCGTGGACAGGCTCGGCTGGTCCTGGAGCATCTCTTCCTGGTTTGCTGGGAGGCCCCCTACTTGCTTTGTCCCTCATGCGCTTCCGTGCATGGATTTCTGACGTGTCCCCCTCTTCTTACAAGAGCACAGACCGGATAAGGATGCTCTCGACCCCATTTAACCTCAATTACCTCTTTAGTGGCCC